>ML100950.1:0-15897 GCA_003697995.1 Taxidea taxus jeffersonii | reverse complement strand
TTTTTTTTTTTTTTAAAGATTTTATTTATTTATTTGTTAGAGAGAGAGAGAGCACGAGCACAGGCAGACAGAGTGGCAGGCAGAGGCAGAGGGAGAAGCAGGCTCCCCGACGAGCAAGGAGCCCGATGTGGGACTTGATCCCAGGACGCTGGGATCATGACCTGAGCCGAAGGCAGCCGCTCAACCAACTGAGCCACCCAGGCGTCCCAACATAGACTATTTAAAGGTTAAAAAACAATTTGTTCTTTTGTGATTTTTGCTTATGCCAACGGCTTAGAGCAGTAGCTTGCTTGTGTCATAAAAATGTCTTCCTATCACTTAAAGCATTTTTTGCTTTTGAAATTTTGGTTTACAAATTGCGGAATTTTCTTTATATAAGTTTCTGTCATTGAATATATCACCATCAAAAAGAATATTAGGACCCAGCATATAGATAATGAAATGATAAAAATGATCTTTATGCTTTATAAAACCATGAATCAGGCTTGAGAAAGGAATGCCTTCCACAGCCTTGAATGAAAAGCATTTACTTGAGTTTTAAAGTGTCTTGAGAAGTTTTAAGATCCTATTTCTGTAAGCAAGATCAGACTTAAGTGTGCCAGAACAAAAGCTAATTCACAAGCTCTAGGTATACCACTACATAAGGAAATTGAGTAAGTGCTGAATGGAGCATTTTCCTTTTTTTAAGATTAGACTTCCCAATTCTGAAGTTATGGATAAAGGCCTGAACTTTATATAGTGGCTCCTGTTCTGTCTGCATATTTAGTTAAAATTTTCACTTGTGGTTTGTGTTTACCTCTTCTATGTCAAGACTTTAAAAAGCATGAAAATAAAAGCATTTTCCCCTTTTTTGTGTGTCTTTGAAGTGATTGTATTGTCATATTTAAAAGACAATATCTTATGCAGTATTCCTAGGTGGAGTTATTTAAGTACTTGTCATATGATTTCTCACTGAGCAATATAATTTCCCACTAAATTTATTTAGTCTTACTCTTTGATGTTTTCTTTATGAGTAATGAAACCTATTGGTTGAAAGAAGGCTGTGTCAAGGTGAAGGAATGTAGGTAGTAGAAAAGCTAATGAGCCAGGAGTTCTCAGAGTTACACAGCCTTGATAAACCTACCATTTTAGAGTAGAGTTCCCAGGCTACAGGTGCTGAAATACCCTTGTTGATGTCCCAGAGTTGATACAGTTTGGGAAGGCTGGTACTCAGATTTTCAAGAAGCTGATTTATAATCCAATTTATAAATAGGAGTAATTTCTAAGCTAGTATGATCAGTTAGCTTTTTTTGTAGTCGGTTCTTCACTTGAAGGTGTTCTATAGGCGAAAAGTCATTTTATGAGCAAGCAAACAGTTGAGGGAGAGAGTTAATTGTATAATTCAGATATTTAACAACATCAAGCTAGTTCTTGCCACAGTACAATCTAGAACTCCAGGCTGAGTGCCAGGACTAGACACTCCTCTGTAGTCAATACTAAGTGCCAGAGTTTTCCCTAGACTATTTTAGTAAATGTGTTCATATTGATTCTATCCTTTAGATTACTTATCTGTTATTTTTAGCCCAGGAGATGTTGCTTTTTAAAAAATAATTGAATTTTTATATAATTTCAGACTAAGTTATAATAGTGCAAAGAATTCCTGGATACCCTTCACTCAGATTTACAAAATGCAAACACTTACTTCATTTGCTTTCTTTCTCATTAATTTTTCCTGAACCATTTAAAGTAATCCCTCCAAATGTTTCAGTATCGTCCTCCCCCACCCTCTGCCAAGAACAAGGAATTTTCTTACGTAACCATAGTGTGCGATCAAAATCATAAAATTAACAGTGACACAATACTGACATTTAATCAGTGGTCTGTATTGAAATTTATCAGTTTGTCCCAACTATAAAGCCTTTTATAGAAAAAAATAAATCTAGGATTATGCATTGCACTGGGTTCTCATACCTTTTTTAACTTCTTTCATCTGGACCAGTTCTTAAGTTTTTACATTTTATGCAAAATTTTATAGAGTCCAAGCCAGTTATTCCTCAATTTGGGTTTGTTTGGTATTTTCTCATGATTAGATTTAGGGTAAACCCCTTCAGCAGGACTAGAAGTGATACCAAATTCCCAGAAGTAATACCAAATTCTCAGTACATTTGTAGCAGGAGGCTCATGCTGTAGATTAGTCCTGATGTCCCTAAGCTTCCTTGGGTTGTTAGTTCGTTTTCGGTTTTAAGGAATTAGAGGATTTATTCCTTTATAATCTTTTTGCTTGATTTTTCCTGACAGTGAAATTCAGCCTTGTGATTTACAGTTCTGTGAATTTCAAAACACATAGGGTCATACAGTTACCACCACAATCAAAATACAGAACAATTTTATCATTTCCCCTAATACTCCCTTTGCTACCCCTTTGTTTTCAAGCCTTTTCCTCATCCTTAACCGCCCACCCCATAACTTCTGAGAAGCTCTCTGATCCTGTGGTTTGTTTTTTCCAAAATATGTAAATGAAATCATATAGTATATGGTATTTGAGTCTGTTTTCACAGTGTGGTGCACTTGAGATTCATCCAAGGTGTTGTATATATCAAGTTTGTTTCTTTTTGTTTCGAGTAATGGGATGTTCCAGAGCTATCCATTCCCCAGTTGCACATTTGAATGTCTGGGTTTTGATGATTAGGAGTAAAGCTGCTGTGGATATTTCTGTACAAGTTTCCATTTTACTTAGGTAAAAAAGTAGGGATGGGGTTGTTGGATCCTATAGTAAATGTATATTTAACTTTATAAAAATTTGCCAAACTAGTTTTCTGAAGTGGTTTGTGCCATTTTACTTTCCACCAGCAGGATATGGACATTTTAGTTACTCTGCATCCTCACCACTGTGTGATGTTGCCAGGTTTTTTAAAGCCATCCTCATAGGTGGATGGTGGTGTCTACTTGGAGTTTTAATTTGCATCTCCCTAATGGTTAATTATGTTGAGCATCTTTTCATGTACTTATTTGTTACTCGTATATCTTCATTGGTGTAGAATGGCTGTTCAGATCTTTTTTCTCTACTTGGAAATTGGGTTGTTTTCCTATCGGTTGAATTTTTAATTTTTTAAAAAAGTATTATTTGACAGAGAGAGCGAGAATGAGTGCACAAGCTGGGGTAGCAGCAGAGGGAGAAGGAGAAGCAGACTCCTTGCTGAGCAGAGAGCCTGACGTGGGGCTCGATCCCAGGACTCTGGGATCATGAGCTAAGCTGAAGTCAGAGGCCCAACTGACTGAGCCACCCAGGCACCCCTGAATTTTTAATTTTGATGCTCATGTTCCAGAATTAACCAGTGGGTACCCATCAATCTGGCTTCTGTGTCCTTTTGACATGGAAATGTTAGGGTTCAGGAGTGAACAGTCAAGAAAGAATTCTTGAGGTGTCTTCAGTGCAAACAGAGTGGTTTTACTAAAGCACGGGGACAGGATCGGTGGGCAGAAAGGGCTGTGCTGAGATTGTGTGGATTGACTGATTATATGTACACTTAAGTTGGGAGGTGGTTAGAGATAGCCTACATCTCTAAGGAATTTTGGAAGCGAGGTTTCGAGGATCTTGAGGGGCTAGCTGCTGTTAGGAAAAGTGTAATTTACTATAGTAAAACCTTAGTCATGAGACCCTTAAGATGTGTATCAGTGGGTCATATGCTTGGAGGTTGTTTGGTGGGGGTAGAGATAAAAGAAGTTCCCAATTATATGTTAAGGGGCACTTACAGGATCCTGGAGGTCAGGTTAATGTCAGGCTAAGATTGCCTTTTGCCCTTAGCAAAGTGTGAACATTGAGGCATTTGAGTTCCTAGAGGAAGGTCACCTGCCTGTCTCTAGGACTTGTCAATGCTGTAAGTTGTAAGGGAATTTATTTTTTTCTTTTGCCTTTGTTCTCTACATTATTATCCATGTATTTGATCATGTTCGTGGATACTGATGTTTTAATGTAACTCTTTGGGCAAGTTTTGGGTTTCCCTTGTTCAGGCCCAACTCTGCACTTGGCTTATTTTCATGACACAGACCAATTTACCTAAAAATAGAGGAGCCTCAGTTGAGTCACCCTGTGAGTTAAGGAATCATGAAATGGGATCATAAAAAGCACAGATGTAGGCTAGTCATTCTGTTTATCAGTTCTGTCACATGTGGAAATAACTTGAGCAGTAGGATGGTAAGCCTTGATGAAGGCAAGAAGTCAGTCTCAGTATCTCTTTGAAGTTCAAGGTGGTATGAGGAGAATATTCAATTTTAGTTCCTTGACTTGACACATTTTGAAAGAACTGCTTTATTACTTAGGGAAAAGGTATGATTCATGATACCTTCTGGTAAAACAAGTTCTCTGTAATACTTAGAAGTTATTAGGTGTAGGTTTGGCAGCCACTGTGTTTCTTCTAGAGCTGTGCAGCTTGTATTCTTATCTGATGGAGATTTTGTTTTCTTTTTTGGTGGAGTTAGCACTGCAGTGGTTCCTGTCACACATTTTTCTTGTGACACAGTTTCACATTAATATGGCTTTTTATAATTTGCCTCATATCACAGCTGTGAAGTAATTTAAGATAATATATGTACTAGCATTAGTTTATGAAGTGCTGAACCCGAAATTCTGGGGAAGCTGTATTACATAGAAATAAAAGGATATTTGAGGGTCATGTTACCTGCACCTATTAGCTATAGGACTTAAACTTTCTAATGTTACATTTCCTCACATTTTAAAAAGGAGTACCACTGTTCACTACACAGAGTATTGCTAAAATTCTTAGCATATGATTCATAGCAAATTGTAATTCAATAAATACTGGTGTCTGCTTTTAAAATTTATAATCACAGTTCTAGTGTTCACTATTTAAACAAATTGAACACTGTAAGTTTATACTTTTTAGAGGAGCATAGAGCTTATCCTAGAAAATATGTGTGGCCCAGAGAACTATTAAGGACAAAAGCATAAATTATCCATATTTCCAGTATAAGGAGATTATCACTGTTAGAGTTTTGGGCTTTTTAAAAAATAGATTTTATTTTTTATAGTTTTAGATCTTCAGAAAAATTGAGAAGGAGGTTCAAAGTGTTTCCATATGTGACACACATATGAGCCAATTTTATTACTTAATGAGCCAATGTTGTTACATTATTATTAACTAAGGTCTAGTTTATAATGTAGGTTTTCTTTTTCCCCCAAGATCCCATTCAGGATACTGTGTTACATTTAGTTGTCATGTTTCCTTAGTCTCCTCTTGGCAGTGGCAGTTTTTCTGACTTCCGTTGTTCTTAATGACCTTCGCGATTTTGAGGTGTGCTTGGCAAATATTTTGTAGGATACCCCACTATTGGGATTTTGATGTTTTTCTCATAGGACTGGGGTTATGGGTTATTGGGAGGAGGACCACAGGCAAAGTGCTATTTTCATGACATTGTGTCAGGGCACATGATAGCAACATGATTTATCACTGTTGATGTTGGCCTCCATCACCTGACTGAGGTAATATTTGTTAGGTTTCTCCACTGTAAAGTTACTTTTTCCCCCCTTCCATAATGCACACATTAGAAGGAAGTCATTATGCACAGACTATACCTAAGAGGAAGTGAGTCATACTGTCCCTCCTTGAGGGTATGATAGCTATATAAATTATTTGATATTTTTCTTTATGGAAGATTTGTTTCTTTTCTCCATGTACTAGGTTGTTCAGTCATATATTTATAACAATATGGATTCATGAATACTTTATATGTTGGTTGATTATCTAATGCTACTTTATTTTGTTTGGATTGTTCTAACTTTGGCCATTGTTCTCATCTTCTGCCATCCATTTATTTAATAGTTGAATTCTAGTATACAGAATTGTTAACCTATATCCTGTGAAAAACAACTTATGCTTGTGAATGGTTCCTTTTGCTTTAGTCTTGTAGATTGCACTCATTTCTAGAGTTACTAGATCAGCACCTTCAGGGTGATCAGATTGCCTTCAGCGACCTTGTTTCGTATATTTGTAATGCAGCTAGTCACATACTGCATTCAATCCCCTGACCTTAATGTTTTTTTTTTTTAATTTGCATACATGAAGGTTCATTATTTGTACTATGAAGTTTTATGGGCTTTGACAAATTCATGTTTTGCATCCACCATTACGGTATCATACTGAATAGTTTTACTGTCCAAAACACCAATTCATCCTGAACCCAAACCCTTGGCAACCATTGATCATTTTACCATCTCTTTAGTTTCTGCCTTTTCCAGAGTGTCATAATTGGAATTCTATGAATTCTATAATATGGAATTCTATGTAGCCTTTCATACTGGCTTCTTTCACTTCACTTAGCCTTTAATGCTTAGCCTTTTTAATGCTTTTCTTTTTGTGGCTTACTAGGTTGTATCTTTTTACTGTTGAAGAATATCCCATGCTTTGTTTATCCACCAATTCATTGTTTATCCACCTATTCATTCATCTTGGTTAGTTCCAGCTTTTGGTGATTATGAATAAAGCTGCAGTGCACTTCCCTGTGCAGGTTTTTGTGTGAACATAGGTTTTCAAATTATTTGGATAATACCTAGGAGCATGATTGCTGGATCTTGTGGTAACAGTATGTTTGGTTTTGGAAGAGGCTGCCAGCTGTCTTCCATAATGGCTGTACCATTCTTCATTCCCACCAACAGTGTTTAATAAGAGTTCCTGTTTCTCTGCATCCTTATCAGTATTTGGTATTGTCAGTTTTGGGGATTTCAACTATTCTAATAATAGCAGGGTAGTGGTATCTCATTGTTATTTTTATTTATAGTTCCCTGATGACAAATGTGGTGAGCATCTTTTTATATGCTTATTTGCTATTTGTATATCTTATTTGATGAGGTATCTATTCAAATCTTTGGCCCATTTTTAAACTGGGTTTGTTTTCTTATTGCTGAGTTTTAAGAGTTCTTTGTATATTTTGGATACAAGTCCTTTTTATCAGCTATGTATCTCGCAAATATTTTCTGGTCTTGTCTTTAAAAATATATATGAAAATAATATATGTATAAATTATTTATATGTAATACATGTGGAGGTGGGATTGTACTCCCTGTATAGTTTTTTTTTTACCTTCTTTTACTTCTTAGCATTATTTTATAAGTCATTTGTAAGCCATTAAAGAGTCTTATAATGGTGAACCAACACTCCAGATTGCAGAAGTAGCCCTAATTCTTTACTTTTCCTCGTGTTTCATTCCCTGTACCCTACAGCCTAGGACCAAATAATAAACATTTAAGACTTCGCAGGTCATATGGTCTCTGTCATAATTGCTTTGCTTTTGTAGCATGAATGAGCCACAGCCCATATGTAAATGAAAGGGGGATGGGGCGCCTGGGTGCCTCAGTGGGTTAAAGCCTCTGCCTTGGGTCATGATTCCAGGGTCCTGGGATTGAGCCCTGCATTGGGCTCTCTGCTCTGCGGGAGCCTGCTTCCTCCTCTCTCTCTGCCTACTTATGTCTCTGTCAAATAAATAAAATCTTAAAAATAAATAAATAAATAAATGAAAGGGGGAGGCTAAATTTTAATAAAACTTAAAAAAAAAATAATAGGCAGTAGGCCAGATTATGCCTGAGGCCTGTAGTTTGCTGACCCCTGATGTAACTTTGTAGTGTCCTTTTACTCTTACTCTGGTTTACTCTTACTCTGGCTTACTTTTACTCTTACTCTTTGGTTATTAGAAGGAGGTAGAAATTCTGAGTTTAGGTCTCCAGACAGCTTGGGCCTCTATCATAGCTGTGAGAACTTGCCCGGTTGAGTGTTGGAAGAAGAGATACGATCACACAGAACAAGTGGCCCCAGTTGTTCTAGATGAAGCCAGCTAACCCTCAAGACATGTGAGTAAACCTAAGATCAGCAGAGCCTTCGAGCTGACTGCTGACTGCAGACATATGAGCAATAAACTTGAATACCATTGTGGGTTTGTGGTCATTGTACAGCATTGTTGTGGCATTAGACAATTGATAGACTGATACACCAATATCTTATCAGCTAGTCTCTGAAGTTGAGCATTTCCAGGTTGGTTTCCATCCCTCCCCCTGCCTATAAGAAATCTGTCCATTTTGCTCATTTTCTTAGGAAGGAAATAACTGTGTCAAAGAGTATATAAGAATCTCAGGACATTACCAAAACCTTTCTAGATAGATAACTACCATGTGGCACAGTTTATAGGAGTGTCTCTTTTTATTTTATTTATCATTCTTGATGTTTGACATGTTCTCTCTCTTTACTTAATGTTTTCTAGTTTAACTCAGGTGAGGCCCGGTACATACTAATCTGTTTGTTGAACTTCTGTAGCAGTTACTATCTGTCCTACTTTGTTAGTTTTTATATGCCTCCTGAGTTGTTATTACTATTTTTATATGTTTTTGTCTTTCTAACTGGACTATACATTTCTTTAGGACACTGCAGGTATAGCACAATGCATAGGTCCTCAAATATGTAGTTAGTGGCACTATCTGATGTTTGAAAAATGCATAGGGATTTTTGTTGGGTATAGTTAAGCTTTAACTAATTCCTTACTAGTCTATCCATAAAATAAGAAACCAAGCAGATCTCAATGACATTAGAGAGAGGGTGAGTGGGATTTGTAGGAAGAGTTGTTTGTGATGTTCAAAACTTCATTTTATTTATAGAAGTAGAATTTGCATCTAACTCTAAACTTTAGGAGATTTTATGTGAGTGGTGCTAATAGTTAACCACAGAAGTTTGATGTTACAGTGTTAACACAAACTATTCAGTTTAACAGAGTATATTGTTTTCTTTCTCCAAGGTACTTCATTATATATAATGGCAAAAATGGTATTTATAAATAATCACATGGACAGAGGACCTATGTAGAAAAGGTATTCTCTAACCAGAAAGGAATTTATTGGGTGGTATTCCATAAGTACAAAATATATATTTTCTGTGTTTTCCTGTACCTCTGCATTTGGATCAGAATAATGTTGAGGGGCTGACTACTTGAGAAAGGTTGAGGTAAATCAGTGTTCATCTGGATTCAAGAGTGACAGTGTAAACAATTGCTGTACAAATCCCCATGGAATGTTACCAGGGAGATTTCTGGGATGGTAATAACTCTGAATGGTCTGGAATGTGGAATTCTGTCTTCAAAGAGGATCTTTAAAAAATTGTATTTTGATTGCAGAGTTCTGTTGTGGTATTTTGTCTCTTATTTTGTGAGAATAGATAGTCTCTGATCCTAAGTAAATTTGTAAGGTAGCAGAGTGTTTGTTTTGGGTGGTTCCTCCAATCTCTTACTCTGCCTTCCGTAGTCATGCTTGCCCTTTCTTTGTTTTCATAGGAAATACTTTGATACTCAGGGATAAATAAAGCTGTCAAGTAAAGTGTTACCCCTGACAGTATTTTCATTTTTGTCAGGGACCAAAGGCTTAAGCAAAGGCATATTCAGATGAAGGAAATATTTGGGGCAATAGCAAGTCTTCTGTGTGTTTGTTGGTCATAATTCTTAACTACTCCATAGTAACATATTATAGCTTTATATTTGCTATATAATTATAGCAATTTATAATTGTTGGTCACAATTCTTAACTACTGTGTAGTAACATATTATAGCTTTATATTTGCCTTATCTTCGTGGTGGTAGAATGTATTTCTTCGCCCCTTCACTTTGGATTTGGCTGTGTGACTTGGTTTGGCAATGGGGTATTAGCAGATATGGTAAGAGGGAAGGGTTAAAATGCTTTTGCTTATTTGCACTTGTTCTCTTGTCATTCTGTCATCACCGTGAGAAGAATATCCCTGGGTAATAGTCACTGCCCTCCCCAACTTGGCTCAGAAAGCAACATTTAAAGTAGTGTCATCCTAAACAGCTGATAAACCCATGGATGTGAGAATAAGTGATTATTGTTAAGCTGTTGAGTTTTGGGGTGGTTTCTTATGTGGCATTATTTTCAATAGCTGATAGTTTTTGCATCTTTAAAATGTGTTTCATTAAGCAGTTAATGGATAAACTTTTTCTTCTTATAGAAATAGGCAGCATCCTTTTTTTCTACTTGCTTAAGTTAAAGTTCAGGTGACAGTAGATGAACTCCTATAGATTCCCTTAGAGCAGCCTGACTTTCATTCCTATTTTCGCTGTTACTCTGAGTAGGCATACAGATTATTTTGGTTTCATTCCAGTATATTCTCCTTTCTGTATTATAAGTTCTAATGGTTTAACTAGTGCATTGAAGGTGCCCTGGGCAGGTGGGGGGAGGTTAAGATGACCTACCTCCAATTTTTCCTGACTCTTATGTCAGGCTGATCAGCTTCCTTTTTATTTAGATATTTGGTTTTCTTGTAAGATTTTGTTAGAAGTATTTTTTAGAAGATTAGATACTGCTGCTATAAACATACTTGTACATTTATACCGTGGAATATTATTCATCAATATAAAAGAATGAACTATTGATAGAACAACCTTGATGGATCTAAAGGGAATTATGCTGAGTGAAAAAAACTAGTCTTAAAAGGTTACATACTGTATGGTTCTTTTTAACATTTTGGAAACAACAAACTTAGATTAAGAACAGCTTAGTGATGGCCAGGTTTTAGGGATAGGGTATACATGGAGATTGGGTGTGACTGTAACAGGGTAGCATAAGGTAGTTTCTTGGTGATGAAACATTTCTTTCTTTTTTTCTTTTTTCTTTTTAAAAATTTTTTGGAAGATTTTATTTATTTGAGAGAGAGAAAGAGCATGAGCCAGGGGAGGGGCAGAGAGGGAGGGCGAGGGGATCTTAAGCAAACACCACACTGAGCGTAGAGCCTGACTTGGGGCTCAATCTCATAATGCTGAAATCATGACCTGAGCTGAAATCGAGAGTCCGACACTTAACGGACTGAGCCACCCAGATGCCCTGGTGATGAAATAATTCTTGAATACGATAATGATCATATGAAACTATCCAGGTGATAAAATTGTACAGACATGTGAATGCATGTGTGTGCACGTGCGCACACACACACACATGCAAATGCTTATAAAACTTATAAAATCTGTACATCATATGTTTAAATAAAGCTTAAATAAAGTAAAAAAAAAAACTTATAAAATCTGAATAAGAAGTTCTGTGGATTGCATCAGTATCCATTTCTTGGTTTTGATCCCATACTGTAATTATGTAAGATTACTGTGGTAGGAGGCTGGATGAAAAATGCACAGGATCTCCCTGTACTTTTCTTGTTTTGGTTTTTTTTTGCTACTTCATGTGAGTATATAATTATTTCAGAATTAAAAATTAAGGATCAAAAGCAGTGCCATGTATCAGAGCTAATATTAGAGGAAAAAGAGTTCTTTGCTGTTATTAAGTGATTTATTTGAAAGAAATGAGTGAATATTGACATAGTTTATTGAGCAAATTTATGCATCTTTGATAATCTGAGATGTTCTTTAAAGAAAAGTGAAAGTGATTAAAGTGTGTGTGTGTGTGTGTGTATTCAGTTCTATCTAATGAAATTTATTTAGAAGAGTCACAAAAGAGCCCATTTATTCTTTTAATGTTGTATTTGCTGATATGAGCAAAAGGAAAGAGGAGGATATGATGTAGGGTTCATATCCTCAATTTATGGGAGGCTGTTATTAGGGAGAAGGCAACTAACAGAGAACTAATAAATTTCAGTTTTGGTAATCCAAAGGAACTTCTGTGTCAGGAAATTACAAGCACTTTCTAATAGGAATATTCAGAACTATGAATATGCTCACATTCACAGTAACATTTTCTTTTACTGTCAGGTATTTGGGAATAAACTGAAGCTCGTAGTAGTTGGGTGGAGTATTAACTGGTTTGAGGAATAAAATCATCTCCTGGCCCCTGGCTTTGGATACTAACTTTAAGTGATCATAACATCACCAGTGTCCTATACTTCCCCCATTGTGGTTTTAGAATTTCCAGTGCAAGCAAGAATACTAGAAATGGTTTTTGTTTTTGTTTTTTTAAAGATAATATTGGGGGTGCCTGGGTGGGTCAGTCATTGATCGTCTGCCTTCAGTTCAGGTCATGATCCTGGAGTCCTGGGATCAGGCCCCTACTCAGTGGGAAGCCTGCTTCTCTTTTTCCCACTCTCCCTCTTGTGTTCCCTTTCTCATTGTCTGTCAAATAAAATCTTTAAAAAAATTTTTTTGTGAAGATTGTGATACAACTTATATTAGTACTTCTTTTAATTGTTTTTTAAAAGATTTATTTATTTATTAGAGAGTAGGGTGACTCTCTCGGTGGGTGGGGTGGTGTGTGCAGAGGGAGAGTCCCAAGCAAACTCACTACTGAGTGTAGAGCCCAGTACATGGCTTCATCTCTCAACCCTGAGATCATGACCTGAGCCCAAACCAAAAGTCGGATGCTTAACTGACTGAGCCACCCAGGCTCTTTTAATTATTTAAAAAAAAAAAAAAATGCAAACAGTTCGATGGAAAACCATCTAATATGGGTTGCAGGTTTATTACTGTCTTTGCCTGATCTGGCACTTGCCACTGAATCACCCATGAAAGGTTGAGCATTCAGTCTATAGTATGACATACGGAACCATATTCAGTTTTTCTCCAAGCATATGAATGGCTCTATCAAGAAGGAAGGGAGGTCAGTTATGTCCTTTATTGTGTGACTTTTTATTATACTTTTTTTCCCTAGGGCATGAGGATACAAAATAAATGTTTACTTAAAAGGCCCACAGGCATCATTGAGCTATCTTTACCAGTCTCCTTTCTTTCATGTGGCATCATGTGGAAATCCAGTTTCACTCTACTTAGATATGTGTGAGAGGAAGTATAGAATATAGTTAAGTATATAGGCTCAGGAGCTAGAAATCTAGGTTCATATCCCAGCTGTGGCTCTCAGACAAGTAGATTTCTCTGATGCAGTCTTACTTGTAAAGTGGGAATTCAGCTGTTTAATAAAACTGTGGAGTCCTATTATGAGGTCGGTAGAAAAGCAGTATTTTTTCAGATAGTTTGTAGTATGTAGTGACATGAAGGGGCCAGAAGTGCAAAAAGGAAGACAAGTGGGCCTGGAGTAATAAAAAGGAAGATGAGAAGCAAGAAGCTGCAGATGCTGAAGCCCTTTGTGTTTACCTGTTGCTGTACTCAAAGGCAGGACTGGATCTACTGAAGAATGTCACAACCAAAGGGGGCTGCCTCTGGAATCACGTCTGGAATCACGCCATTGTCGTAGCAGCACGTGTGCCTGCCAGCAACTGTCATACGTTGCGAGTCGGAGCCTTTCTTTTTCTCCAGCTTCCCTTCACTGCCTAACAGGAAGCCACCTGGCAAGAGAGCTTAGAAATACAGTTTGACATCTCCCAGCCCCAAGATGTTCAGAATAGCATGCAGAAGGGTAGGTAAAGTGAATTTATAATCAATAACTGGCTATTTCTAGGAAGAACTCAGAGGCTTGAGCACCGCCATGGAGGTATGCGTTAGTTTTAGTCCTGTCTTTTGGGCTTTGTTTTTAACGCCTTTAGAACCACAGAATTGAATTGATTATACTCATTTTAGTTTGTTTTTGTTTTTGTTTTTATTATACTCATTTTGTGGCCTGTTGATTTTGGTCCATGGAAATCATTATGCCTGTTTTTTTTTCTCCCTTTGTCACCCTTGTCATATATGTCTACCTTCTTCCATACTTATATGTAGCTACAATGAAATTCTCGAGAGATAAATAATGTTATTCATGGGTTAAATTTAAGTAAAGCCTGTTGTACATTATTTTATTACACTCAGCCTCTGTTTTTAAAGTGGATCCATGTTGCTGCATATAAATTTGATTCACTGTTTTCTCATTGCATAGTATTTTTCCATATGCTTATATCACATTTTCTCATCTGTTTTCCCCTTGATGGGTATCTAAGTTGTCCACAACTATCTTTCACACAATACTGCAATAATGAATAGCTTCTTCCCTGTTTTATTATTAATCTGTTGAAAATTTCTGGGATATATACCCAATGTGGTAGGCAGCCTTTAAAATGGTTCCCAATGGTTCTTACCTCCCCATATTCATGACCTTGTTTAAATTCCTCCCCTTTAATATGCGCTGGACCAAGTGATTCTTTTCTAATGAATAAAGTAGGGCAGATGTGATGAGATGTCACTTCTGAATAGTTTACCAAAGATCTATGACTTTGTTTTGTTTGCCATTTCTCATTCTTCTTTGGGGAAACAAGCTGCCATGTTGTGAACTGCCCTGTGGAGAGGTCTGTGTGGTAGGGAACTTCTATCTCTAACAGCTATGTGAGTAAACTTGGAAGCAGATACTTCCCCACTTACCCTTGAGATAACCATAGCTCAGGTGACCATTGATTGCAGCCTTTTGAGAAACCCGAACTTAGAGGAACCTAACCAAACCACATCTGGATTCCTCCCCCACAGAAACTTTGAGATAATAAATGTGATTTTAAGACTCTAAAGCATGGTTGGGGTAATTTGTTACACAGTGTTAAGTAACTAATACATCCAGGAACAGAATTGTAGCATTATAAGATATATGCATACTTAACTAAGTACTGCCAGATTTCTTTTCCTACAGAAATACTTGAGAGTTCATTTCCTACCATGTTCACTAGCACTTGCTAATATCATCCTTTATATTTTGCCAGCCTGATAGGTGTAAAATGATATCTCATTTTAACTTATTTGATGTATCCTTTCATTTTACTTTTTAGCCAATGCTTATTCATATTCTTTCCTCACCTTTCTTTGGTTTTTCTGTCCTGTGTTTATTCGAAGAAATGTCTTGTGAAAATAGCCCTTGTTGGTTTCAGACATTACAGATTTCTTCACTCATTTTATTACTTATTAAATTTGCAAATAATGTCCTTCATTAAACAGAAATATTTAACTCCAATGTAGTTATGATCATAATTTATTTCTCCTTAAGGTTTGTGCTTCTCTGGTTGTTTAAGTAGGACCATTGATATCCATGATTTAGATTTTTTAAGTAAGTCTTTCTTCTAAAAACTCTTGGATGAATTGAAGTGCGTTTAAACCTATGGGAAAAAAAACTGTTCTTTTGTTGCCCATTTCATTGGGATTTCCTGTACAACACCACTGTCAAGTACTTACTTTAGATATAATGTAGTAACTTAACCCATTTACAAATCGAAGATGAGGTGTAGCCATGTAGTAAGTTGATAGGTTTATAGGTAAACCTAGAAGTGAATTGATACATTGGTCCCCAAGTTTCAGAAACTGTAAGATAAACTATATTGCAAAATAATGAAAATGTGTTTTTCTGCTTGCTTGATAAAAAATGTCCACCAGATGGCACCAGTGCACACTAGATATTTATAAAATCAGATGTACTATTCTCATGCTTCTCTTAAAATCTTAAAAAAAAAAATGTATTGACCATGTAATTAAGGAGAAAATTCTGCCTCCCTACTAATTAGTAATCAAGAAACTTTTTCTGAGTGTCCAGGTTGGGTGAGGTGTTTTCCTCTAGGGCTCTGTAGCTAATAGCATTCACTTGATTGCACTGTAATTATTTACTGGAGTCTATTTCTTCCACTTTATTTATTTTTAAAGATGTTATTTATTTGAGCAGGAGAGAGAGAGCATGAGCAAGAGGAAGGGGCAGAGGTAAAGGGTGAAGCAGACTCCCCACTGAGCAGGGAGCCCCACAACGAAGGCCTCTATCCCAGGACCCTGAGTTCATGACTTGAGTCGAAGGCAGATGCTTAATTCACTAAGCCACACAGGGACCCCTATTTCTTCCACTTAAGTAGAGATTGGGATATTTTTAGCCTCACTAGGGCCTAAATAGGCTGTCATTTTTTCTAATAGTTTTTAGGTTATGAGTTAAAGCCAGGTTTGGGAGAAGTAAAATCTAAAGTATAGGTTTTACAATTTAAATGTATCTTTCAATGCTTATAAAATCTGTAGGTTTGGAGAAATGAAATA
>ML100948.1:529-21601 GCA_003697995.1 Taxidea taxus jeffersonii | reverse complement strand
AAAAAAAAAAAAAAAAAAAGTCATTCAAACCTGCCTATGTAGATGGTCTTAAAGATGTACAAGAGGTTCTTAGATAGAAATACAAGCCTAAAAACAAAAGCAGCTAATATTTGTTAAACTGTTACTTGCTTTGGGTGCAATTTAAACCTTTATACAATTCTGCTAATTCCAACAACGACCCAGTGAGATGTAGAGCCATTGCCCCTATTGTACAGGCAAGGAAACTTGTAACTCCTTGGTGGTCCTCCCATGAATACTGGAAGCGCTGGATTCAGCCCCTGACAGCATGGCGCCAGGTACCACACTCTAAACTACCTGTGCTTCTTCATCAATATGACCTATATGAACCAGGGATGGGTGCACTCAGTACATTCGCAGTTCTCAGAGTGTGGTCAGGTGACCCCTGGGGCCCCTATGGCCTTTTCAGAAGCTCATTAGGTCAAAACTACTTTCATCATAATACTAAGATGTTATTGACTTTTTCACTCTCATTTTCTTGTGAGCATACAATGGAACGTTCTAGAGGTTACATGACAGACGATATTGTGGCAGATCAATGAAGAAGCAAATAGGAGAATCTAGCTCCTTCTACTAAGCCAGATATTAAGGAGATTTGTAAAACTGTAAAATAATGTCACTCTTCTAACTGTTGTATTTTGAAAAACAGCCATTTTCATTAAAAAGTGGTACTTATATTACCATAAATGAGTTTATTACTTAAAAATGAATAAGTACATGCTTTCAGATAGTCTCAGTTTTAATTTCTAATATGGTAACTATCAACAGCTATAACCCACATAAACAAAAGCTTTTTTGAGTTCCTCGATAATGTTTAATAGGGTAAAGGAGTCCTGAGGCCAGAAAAGCTGAGATTCACTGAAGTATACCAAATAAATGGGAAATTTAATTTGGTCTATAGCATAAAATCATTTATAGTTTAACATATATAAACACACACGTAAATATATGATAGTCCTATAATATTTCTTTCTTTTTTTTTTTAAAGATTTTATTTATTTGTTTGTTAGAGAGAGAGAGAGAGAGCAAGCACAGGCAGACAGAGTGGCAGGCAGAGGCAGAGGGAAAAGCAGGCTCCCTGCCAAGCAAGGAGCCCGATGTGGGACTCGATCCCAGGAGGCTGGGATCATGACCTGAGCCAAAGGCAGCTGCTTAATCAACTGAGCCACCCAGGCGTCCCATGTCCTATAATATTTCTGACAGATCTAAAAACTCTCCACTGGAAAGTGAAGGGAGAAGAAAGCTTAGTATTTCCCAAGGCCACAAATGTGTGCGTGGGTGGTGGGGGTGTCTATGCAGGAGTGTGTGTGCACGTGGGGCATTAAATGCACTATATTGAGCTCATCTCTGCCTACTTTGACTGACACTTTACATCCCTCCAGGAAGCCAAACTCCCTGAGAGCATGCAAAGATTCAAAAGTGACAAAGCGGGTGCCTGGATGGCTCAGTCAGTTGAGAGTCCAACCCTTGATCTCAGCCTGAGCTGAGAGTTCAAGCCCCGTGCTGGGCTCCACACTGGGCATGGAACCTACTTAAACAAAAAAACTAAAAAATAAAGGTGACAAAGTAGGGTCCCCAAATCTCCTTGCCCTCTCCCCCTGTTCATGTGTGAACAGACTTGGTGACCAAAACAGAATAGGAGCAGTGGACACGTCTGGGTGTATCTACTGTTCTGGGAACTCAGCAGTGAACTATGAAAAACAACAACTAGCCAGAGGCTAGATCTGCTACCACATTCTCTTAGGCCTTGTGGGACATCAAGATTTGGTTAGCAATTCATAAAATATGTGCTGTGAGATGCTAAAAGAAGGGGCCAGAAAATTCCAGGTAAAACACAGTTAACTAGGTTTTAGTGTGATGAATAGCACTGGGCACCTTTAAGAGAAAGATGTAATATGCAAATTTGCTAAATCTCAGTTGTTCACAGAACCTAGTACCCCCATTTTAGCTTTCAATGCACCACTTTTGCAGGACTAATGCTCTAAAGAACATACACTTTGTGGGACACAGGTCTATACTCAGGGACAGGAAGACTGAGACCTGTTTTCATCCACACAGGTTTCCATGGAATTCCTCAACACCAGCCTAGCAAACATCTCGCAGACCTCATTCTCTGTTCTTAGACCCAGAGAGACATGAACAGTGTCTTCTAGCACCTGGTCTGAGTAAGGGATAGTTCCTGGGCTGTTTCTCAGCTTGAGAACCATCCATCCCATCCTGTGCATTCATGGGAAGAGATGGACAATCAATTTGATGTTGGCTTACGCCTAAGGAAGTCCAGAGAACAGTGAATGGCTTTCACTCACCTGTGGGGAAAAGGAGACTGTAGCTAAAAGGGGCCATTCAAACCGTATCACGTTCCCTCGGCTGTGGTTTGTGATTGTGAAGCTCACGTTATAGCTATTTCCAACGTGGCAGTCCCCAAACTGGATGTGGTCCACCAGGGAAGCTGTGGACAAAAGCAGAAGGTCTGTGAGTCCTCCCTGGCCTCCTCCTAGGGCTCACTTCCCTAAGGAGGCAGCACCTGAAAGACATGGGGCCCTACCCTCATGCATCCCTCCGTTCTTTGATGATTATTCTGGAAAAATTTGGAGTCCCTTAGCTTAAACTTTCCTTCCTTGGGAAATCTATTTGTCTATCTGTCCATCTGTCCGTCTGTCCGTCCATCCATCCACCCATCCATCCACATCCATCCAACTAACTTGGCCCTCACCTCTAAAAGAAAAATAAAGGGTGCCTACTCCATTTGTTTGCTCAAACAATATTATTAAGAGTTAAAATAAGATAAAATAAAAAAGTCCTTGTTAAACTTGAATTATAAATAATTGATGAGTCATTTTTAGTATCAGTATGTTCCATACAATATTTGGGGACACACAAATGATAAAAAAAAAAACTCGGCTTTTTATCTGAAATTCAAATTTAACAGGAACTCCTATATTCTGATTTTCTAAACCTGGTAACCCTATTGTAAGTGTGAAATTTGATTTCTGAACTGGGGTTCATGCTAGCTCCTGCTTGACCCCTCACAAGAGAGATGTCACCTGGTAGCCACTAACGGGTGAAACGCCATATGTGTGAGGAGTGTTGATTTTAAATCATGTCATGTAGACTGTCCAATTATAATAAAGCTTCTAGAAAGATGATGAGAATGTGTTTATAACTCAATACATACCAATTAGCTATACAATTAGGGTGATTAACAAGTGTTTTTTGATAATAATGATGAAATCAATTTTCTTCTGCCGCAAAGAATATAGGCAACTAAATGAAGTGTGAGATGGACTGCAAAGGAGCCCATCTTAAGCTTTAAGACACACACAAGTCACTGAGGGATCTTGCTAAAAATGTGGACTCTGCTTCGGTCAGCCCGAGGTGCTGGGCAGGCCCTATTCCCATTTCTAACAAGCTCCCAGGTGCTCCTGATGCTGCAGGGCCTCAGACACCAACAGAATGATGTTCTGTTGTGTAGGTACACATTCTTTAATTAAAGAAGCCCACAATTTCTCACGGAATGTCTAGGGTACAGAAACAGACAATACCAATATAAGCCAGCTGAAAGAAATGGGGACAACTAGAGAGATACATGCTCACTTAGCTAATCTGGAATGTGAACTCTGAATCTCACGTATTAGCTAAACTGGAATTAGCTAAAACTCTAAGCTCCCCAAGGTGGAGACTCTCTTCTTAGTCTTTGAAATTCCAGGGCTCAGCAGAGTACCTGGTTCAGGCATGCTGATGCTCAAGAAATGGTCCTTGAGGGAACACGCGACTGAAGGCATTGTCTAGGCCACAAATGAAGGGGCATACAGTGAGGAAGAGGAGATGCTCTCCCAAATTCCCAGGAAGCTGGCTGAGCTGTTATTTAAATTTTACTCTTATTTAAAATGGCCTGAGCCAACAGTTGTCAGTGCCTCACTTCCATTTCTCTCACCTGTTATCAAATCTTCCATACTATTTTCCTCAATGATCTCAGAGATCTCTGGGGTCTCAGGGCTGCCAGAAATCACCAGACCATGGATATTGCCCAAGGTGATGTCGTCCTCATAACCTTCTCCCACCATGTGGATGATTGTCTCCTCATACTGGTTGTCGATCACTGACAAGTGGATGGTGCCTTTCATTCTCCCAACCTTCTGGGATTGGAAAACAACATCGAATCCAGCTATGTTTCCAGGAGGAACAACCAGGGAGGCCGTGTGAGCTTTCTTTGCTGCAAAAAGAGGGAGACATGAGATTTAGAACTAGTTTAAAGGAAGATGTAACCAGAGAGATCCTGACTCAAGGGAGGGCAGCTTTAGTGTGGGAGTGAGCCTTACCTACAGAGGCCCCTGGTGATGAGACTGAGTATCCTACTGTGGCTGGGTCCTTATTAGTTCCCTAATAAAACAGCTCCTGGGACCCATCGCCCTCCAGAAGCTACACTCCCTCTACTTACCTTTGGTATGTGGTTTGTTCTCCTCTGTGATGTAGATGTAGGAGGTGGTGGGGATCCCTTTCAGGGAGAAGACACCTAGTTGGTCCCTCAGATCGACATGCAGCTGACATAAAGAAAGCAAGGCCGAGTGTTAAGCTTACAGGTGGCTCATGGGTTTTGAGTCTGGATAGAGATACAGTGGTGTTTGGAAATCATTCAAAAAGTCATTGTGCCCAGTGCTCACTTTTTTGAATTTCTTACTAAAAGGGAAAAAAATAAATATTAGACCTGAGGAGGAAAAGAAAAGCTTAGTTCAGCTCTTATTAAACTTAAAGTAAGGAATTGGAGGTCCAGAGACTAGGGGGGATGATCAAGCTATGTAGTGTCAAGATGGGCTTGCCAAGGCCTCTGCTGCTGACAGAGGCAGCCGCTGGAAATGAATACTCATCATTCTATCAAGGCTTACATGAATGTGAGTTCCTAAAAACCAGTGTCTCCTAGGTGTTAAGCCATCAGTTGCCTGATAGTGTGATATGGAGCAGTCTGCTGAGTTAAAAAGAAAACCAAAGTAGGTCTATGGCTTAGGTGAAGAAAAGGGATATTTTCTGGACCACCATAGTGGATGCAAAAACAAAAGCCATATTTCTGATTTTAGGTCTGAGAAATCAGCAGACAGTTTTAGAAGACAGTCACGCTGGTACCATCATAAATACAATTGAACAATATAAGGAACAAGGCAAAAAGAATAAAGAAATAGTGGTACTACATGGGAAGCTTCTGAGATAAAAAAATATATGTTTAGAAACAATCTTAGAAAGAAACTATATGGAAGAGTTACACGACAAAAATTGACATTAAAAACATCTAGATAAATGAATGGGAATTCGAAATGTTGCTCCTGAGAGCCTAAATACTCTAACAGTAGAAATTCTTCCCAAATAATTCACAGGATTCCCAATTGGACCTTTTTTTTTTTTAAGATTTTATTTATTTACTTATTTGTCAGAGAGAGAGGGAGAGAGAGCTAGGGAGCACAGGCAGACAGAGAGGCAGGCAGAGGCAGAGGGAGAAGCAGGCTCCCTGCTGAGCAAGGAGCCCGATGTGGGACTTGATCCCAGGACGCTGGGATCATGACCTGAGCTGAAGGCAGCCACTTAACCAACTGAGCCACCCAGGCATCCCCCAATTGGACCTTTTGAAGAACATTAAAAGATGATGTCTAAAGTTCATCTGAGAAAATAGATATGTAAAAATTGTCAAGAAAAATTAGAAAAATGGGGAATGGGTGAGCAGGAATTTACTAAACTAGATGCTAGAACATTTTATAAAGCTACAATAATGGAAACAATACATGGCAGTGGGAAACTAGGTAATGTGGACTCAAAACAAACAAAAAACCCAGGACAACAACAACAGGAAAAATACATTTTTTAAAAGCATCATAGAGGGGCTCCTGGGTGGCTCAGTGGGTTAAAGCCTCTGCCTTTGTCTCAGGTCATGATCCCAGGGTCCTGGGATCGAGCCCCGCATCTGGCTCTCCCCGCTCAGCGGGAAGCCTGCTTCCTCCTCTCTCTCTGCCTGCCTCTCTGCCTACTTGTGATCTCGATCTCTCTGTGTTAAATAAATAAATAAAATCTTTTTTTTTAAGATTTTTTAAAAATTTATTAGTGAGAGAGAGAGAGAGAGAGAGAGAGAGCGAGCACAGGCAGACAGAGAGGCAGGCAGAGGCAGAGGGAGAAGCAGGCTCCCTGCCGAGCAAGGAGCCCGATGTGGGAATTGATCCCAGGACGCTGGGATCATGACCTGAGCCGAAGGCAGCCGCTTAACCAACTGAGCCACCCAGGCATCCCAAATAAATAAAATCTTTAAAAAAAAAAAAAAAAGCATCATAGAGCTAAGAAGGTAATTAAGAGCAGCCAGACCAAGATCTGGGAGAGCACGGGAATCTAGAAAGTCTAGCCTACATTTCTGGGCTGTTTTGGACTTGAAGTGTTTGCTGTCTAGAAGAGGTAGGTGGGAGGCTCAGTTGTGTTTTTGATGGCCTCTTGGTGTTAAGAGGGCAAAAGTATTGTGAAAGGTGGGTATTTTCTTTCCTGTAGACTGTGACCCTAAAGAACCCGCCGAGAGGACCAAAGGTAGATAGGTTGGCTATAACCCAACTCGCCCCTACCCCGGGGTAGCAATCCTGCTCTGAGTCACATCCAGGAAATCTCAAGCCCTAAAACTAGTTTTAGGTGATCTTAAGTTTCTAATGTCTCAAGTACTTGCAGAAGCAAATGAAAATTGTTTCTGAAGAAAAGGAACATCATCTTTAGTGTTGTTATTGCTAAATAATTTTCAGGTGTAATACTCAACACGGGATTGAAGATAACTAGGCACATGAGGAGAAAGGACAACATGGGCAAAAATGAGCAGAAATAGCAGATATCAGAAACAAACCCACAGGAAATCTAGATTTTGGAATGACCAGGTATAGATGGTAAAATGGCTGTAATTACTATGTTCAAGAAATAAAGCCAAGTTTGACAGTTTCAGCACAAAGTCAGAAATCTTCCAAACTGACTACGTATATTTGAAAAGCAGCCTAATAGAACTTCTAGAACTGAAAAATATAATAACTGAAGAACTCAGTGGAAGGTATAATAAAAATCAGACACAACTAAAAGGAAAGTTAATGATCTAAAGACAGGTCCTAAGAGATTATCCAGAATGGAGCCCAGAGAAAAATGCCAAAACTGATTTAAGACATCAATTGCAGAATGAAGAAGGCAGGTGAATTCCGGGAGGGATCAATGAAAAGAAATCCATACCTAGTCATATCATAGCGGAACCACAGAAGACGAACACAAAGCGAAAATGCCAGACAAAGTCAGAGGAGAAAGATCACCTTAACAGGACATTTTAGACATAGCTGCCATCTCAGCCGCGAAAGTGGAAACCAGAACACACTGGAATGAAAGCTCTCATCGGCTGGGAGAAAACAACTGTCAAGGGAGAGTTCTACAGCCGGTAAAAATTACATTAAAAATGAAGAAGAAATGGAGATTTTCAAATACAAGCTGAGAGAATTCACGGCCAGCAAACCTGCGCTGAGGGACCAGTACAGGCTATTCTTCAGCGGATAGAGGCAGAAGAACTCAGATGGAAAGGGGGCTATGTAAGAGGGAGGAGCAATGAAAGTGACAAATGTGGGTAAACCTAAATGAGCCTTAACTGTATGAACGACAAAACCCGACAATGAGGGGCGCCTGGGTGGCTCAGTCGTTAAGCGTCTGCCTTCAGTTCAGGTCATGATCCAAGGGTTCTGGGGTAGAGCCCCACCTCAGGGTCCTTGGTCAGTAGAGAGTTTGCTTCTCCCTCTGCCTCTCCCCTCCCTTGTTGCTCCTGCTCTGTCTCTCACTTTCTCTCTCTCTCTCTCAAATAAATAAAAAATCTTAAAAAAAAACCAACCCAACAAGATAGTAAGAACATCTTGCAGTGTTTAAAATCTAGGGAGAATCCAAAGCCTCCTGTGAGTTGTCCTTACTCTACCTTCTATTTTTATCTCCCATTGCTCTTCCAGCCCCTGTGCTCTCACAGAGCTGGGGGCCTACTAGTTCCTGTTGTGTGCCGGACACATTTTTTGCTTCCGTGCCTTTGTCTGAATAGTTTCCTTTCTCCAGCTGGGATGCAGTCCCTGCCATGCACCCTTCCTGAAACCCAGCTGTCCTGCAATGCCCAGCTTCTGTGTCATTTTAGAATGAAATTTTCCTTGATTCCCCTAGATGGGAGTAGATCATTCTCAAAAGTCCTCCAGTTCTTCCTGGAACCCTTACACAGTTTATCACTTTTTTCTAAAACAAGGATGTGAACAGAAAAAAAAAATAAAAACACAATTTAATTGCTGAACCAAGAGACCCCTGAGATATGGCATCTCTCACCCCTACTGAGGTTTCTTTTGTTTCTTCCTTATGAAAAATGCAATGTTCATTACAGAAAAAAATGGAAGAATAAAGAAGACACCAAGAATACCCATAACCCTCCCTGCTTGGCTCAGGGTATATCCTTGCAGGGTGTACTCTGCTTTCTTACCCTCCTTGAGGGCCCACACTCTGGCTGACTCGGCTCTGCGTGTCCCACGCCTTACACAGGTTAATGTGTGAGGAACATCAAAGAAGTCCTCGCAGGTCAGGGATGGCAGAGACCTCAATGCCAAAAGTCCGACCTCTGAGTCGTTCTTCTCCCTTTCCGCCCCACACTTCAGCCCCCGCAGTACCTGGGCGGGGATGGTGCCGTTGTTCTTGAGGACGAGAGGCAGCTTCTCTGACTGACCGAGCAGAAGTCTCTTGAAGAGGAGCAAGGGGTTTCCAAGCTGGTTGCAGAGAACCGGCCGCACTACGATCACCCGAGGGAGGGTCCCTTCCCCGATGATATCAAACCCGAGGCTGCGGTTCCTGGTCAGGTTGCTGCAGGGAACCGGAAGAGGGAGGCGCGTCAGCCGGGCATGGCATTCCTTCCTCCTCCTGCAGGGAGGGGCAGGGGAGCTGGTACCTGGGCAAGCCATCCAAGGTAGCCTCGAAGATACACTGGTAGGTCTGCATGGTCTGCGGGGTGAAGGTCACCGTGGCAAAGGCATGTGAGCGGCTGGCGACACACATCTTATTAGGTTCCACTTCAAAAATGTCAGTGATTCGGGCAATGAGCTGGGGAGGGACAGCAGGGATCAGCGTGTGTCAGCATTTTCTCTGTCCCCACCTTGTGGCAGGGTTTCGGGAAGACTGGAGGGGACTGTAGAGACCCTGGCAAGGCCTCAAAGGATTTTTTCATTCTTAAGGTTGGCCAGTGGGATTCGAGACTGACTATCCCCTCTTGATTTTAAGCTGAGAACACTAAGGTTTCTTTGCTCTTTTCAAGGGATAGTCTGCAAATTAGGGAGGAGGAAAATATATGTCTGCAAATCCCCTGGTAGAAACCTATCTTTGAGAAATCAGGCTTGTTCCCTTTTTATGGTTTTAGTGCAGAACAGGAAAAAACCTGCCCCTTCATGTCCAGAAAAAGGTCAGAGAGAAATGACTGGATGTCACCAGGGCCTGAGAGAAGTCATGAAAGGGATGAGATCATCTGACACCCCCAAACCCTCCTTTGCAGACAAATGGGCAGCACGAAGCAGCCTGCCCGAGCTGGCACTCGTCTCTGGCTCGGGCCACAAGGCTTCATCTACGAGACGCAGAGCTGAGCGTTTGATGGACGAGTGAGCTGCTCATTGGTGTGGACCATTTTAAAACCCAGAGGGAGCACTCACTGGGACAAATGTCCGGTTTCTTGGGAAACTACCCAGTGACCTCATCTGACTTCCGGCAGGGCCTGAGAGCCAGGTAGTCTTCCACTCAGCTCTTGCAGCTCTACAGCAGGATTTCCAAGAGCTCTTTCCAAGGCTTCATGCCAGCTCTGGTGGGCGAGTGCCATTTGGGGCTGCTTACCTTGTTGGAGATGGGCTTAACTACGATGTTCACATCACACGCGATCTTCCCCACGTTGCTGATCTTGAACCGAGCCTTGGCCTGATGACCCACCAGGACGTTGCAGAAGATGAACTTGTTCTCGTCCTCCACAAAGAGCCCCCCACTCTCTATGGTCTGGAGGATGTTGAGCAGAGTGGCGTTGCTGCAGATCTGGTGCTCCTCAAATATCACGGCATTGTTATCAGTCACAAAGGCTGGGGAGAAGGAGAGACGAGGCCTGATAGCCCAGCTCCTGCTCTCTGTAATGGCTAGTGTGAAGGTTAGTGTTCTGATGGAGGGTGGTCATAGAGGAGATGTAGGGGAATTCCCACAAGGGGTGGGAGTGATGGTGCAAATTCTATCCTCTCTTCCTTTTCTGCACTGTTCTTGCTGGCTGTCAGACCCCAACCCTGTGTTACTCCCAGTGCTAAGGAGAGGTTAGGTCCAGGATCTGGAGTGGGCATTTGGCCCACGCTGGCACGAGGCTGTGCGGTGCCTATAGTCAAAACAAGAGGAGTTCTCTCTGTGCTTTACCCGAATCCTGCTTAAAGTTAGAGTATGTGCAGTCGCTGACCATTGTTCTCTGCGCATATGTTGTCCACAGGGAATGGCCGGATTTGGTGTTCCCAGGTCCTGTGTCATACCCCATTACACCACAATTCCCAGATAATTCTATTTGTCTGAGAATCCTGACCCAAACTCAGGAAGACTAGGAGTTTAAAGCTGAACATCTTTTAGGGGTATATGCCTTGCAAGTCTTTAAGGAAAAATATGGCTGAAGACACTACAGAAAGTTCTAAGGACCCAAAGGAAGCGGTGTGGCCATATGTGCCAACCACATGCATGGTGGGAGGGGGAGGGCCTTTTAAGGGGGGGCTGTCCAATCTGAGTGCCCAGTACCTGGTAGACAGGCTTCGGCCAGCAAGCTGTAAGGAATGCCAGCAGGCTGGTCTCTTGGGTCTCGGTCAGATATATCGATCGCTATGAATTCCTCACACCTTCCCACGGGGTCAGCCACGCAGTCGACAGTGATGGCCTGCACTCCTCCCGGAGGGATGGAGCCGAATCCGGGGTACACAGTGAACATGCCATGGGTGAAACGCGCCTGCAGGAATGGTGGAAGGGGCGGGAGGGGAGGAGGGAGAGGGGGTGAAAGAGTCAGAGCTCTTTTACCAGAGCTGTAAGATGGCGTCGAGAGGGACCCATGGGGCCTCTCCTCACAGGCTCTCTCTGAACCCCAGCTTTCTCCCGGAGACAGAGAGAGCCCAGGGAATCTTCAGGGATGGACTCCCTCGGTGCTTCCGTCTGTGCCCATTCCTCCTGACCAGCTGTGACAGAGTGTGAGCTGAAGGAAACAGACATACCCCACATTGCACAAGTCTTACCGGATGGGAATCTCCTGGTGGAGGGGCACAGACAGACCTCCGGGTAAGGCTGTGATTTCTGAGTCAGATACTCATGAGTCTGAATCCCACCCCTGCTAGATTTTTAACTGTTTGGCCTTGGGCAAGTGACTTCTCTGAGTCTGTCTATCCATGAAATGGGGTTAACGCTCCTACCTTGAATCACTGGAGGCTTCAAAGGAAGAAATGTGTGTGAGGCAGTCCCCCTAGCATCTGGCACAGAATTAGTGCTCAGAAAATGGGATATTATCACACACTCCTCTGGTTTCTAGGAGCTACCTTCCTCTTCTTCCCCTCACACCCAGCTTCACTGACATATACTAGACATAGGATATTGTATAAGTTTAAAGCTACAATGTGCTGATTTGATACTGGAATATTACCACAAAATGATTACCACAATAATGTTAGTTGACATGTATCAGCTCACACAATCACCTTTTGTGTTTTGTTTTGTTTTTAAAGATTTTATTTATTTATTCGACAGAGAGAGAGATCACAAGTAGATGGAGAGGCAGGCAGAGAGAGGAGGAAGCAGGCTCTCTGCTGAGCAGAGAGCCCGATGCAGGGCTCGATCCCCGGACCTGGGATCATGACCTGAGCCGAAGGCAGAGGCTTAACCACTGAGCCACCCAGGCTCCCCACCGTTTGTGTTTTTTTATGATGAGAACATTACCATCTACTCTCTCAGCAACTTTCAAGTATATAATACAGTACTGTTAACTAGAGTCACCAAGCAAATATTAAATCCCCAGAACTAATCATCTTATAACTGGAAGTTTATACCCTTTGACCAACATCTCCCCATTCCTTCTATCACTACCAGAGCCTCGTGATCACATTGGGCCGAGGATAATCCAGGGTAATCTCCCTCATCTCGGGCGTTTTCCATAAAATCTATCAACAAAGGTGATCACCTACCATCAGGGAGATGCAAATCAAAATCACAAGATACCAGCTCATGCCTGTTTGAATGGTTAGTATCAAAATTATTATTGTCCACTGTTGGTAGGAATATAAATTGGTAAGAAGGAGAAGGTTTGAATAATAAGAATATGGTTGAATGTTGTCTCAAAGGAACAAAGTCACACTGAAGGCAAAGAACAGCGGAAAAGGGTAGACTCAAAACAGCAAGTATCGAGAAAGGAATGGTCGTTAGAGAAAGGGACCTTAGAAATCAAGAGTTCAGAAGCACTTCAGTTTCCTTTGATGGGAGATCCAGGGTGTGACCTCGAGAGTGAAGTGTCAAGGTGGGAGAGCAGAAAGGGTCATTGGAACGAAGAGGTAGGGTATTAGAGAGAGGCTGCTTCACTGGAAGTAAAGAAGATACAGTGGGCTAAGAAGGCAAAAAAACAAATGAAAATGAACAACAACAAAAAAAAACCCAACCCCAAAGATACATATGTTAGAAGGGATGAGAGTTATAGAAACATATGTAGAAAATTATGCATGTGAATTAAATAGAAGGCTTCTGTTGAAGAGGAAAATACTTGAGAAGATAAAAACCAACATGTAGAAAATTCAATCCAAATGCAGCCAATAATTACTGATGTCCAGAAAGTGCAGAGTACCTACTTTCTCTTTATTTTTGCCTTGAATGCACATGTGCTGGCTAGAGCTGCAGCAGCTATCTTGGAACCATGAGGAAAAGTCAAGAGACTCACAGACTTCAACGAACCTCTAAGCCAACACAAGCAACTACCTACCTTATTTAAACATATCCTAGGCAAACCTAAGAGGCTCTTAACTTTAGAAAACAAACTGAGGGTTGCTGGAGGGGAGGTGGGTGAGGAATGGGGTGACTGGGTGAAGGACATTAAGGAAGGCACTTGATGTAATGAGCACTGGGTGTTATATGCAACTCATGAATCACTAAATTCTACCTTTAAACTAATACAAAAAAGAAGAAAAAGACCTCATATCCTATCTGTTTAGACCACTACTGTTGGGGTGTTACTTGTAGCTAAACGTAATCCACAATGCACTAGGAAGGCTTCTAGGAAGAATTCAGTGACTTGTAACAGTTACCAGGAAAAGCAGGACTTATTCCCTCACCTTTCTGGAGCTTTTCCCTCCACACACACTTCAATTCTAGTATTTACCACGCTGTCGATCAATTGCTTATTCACCATCTGCCTTTCATAAGTGTCTAAAGTATTTCTTCTACATCCATTTAGAATCATATCAGACAGTGTTCTAATGGTTGCTTTAATTGATAAACATTATTTAGAAAATTCAAGAGGAGAAGGGAAGTCTATTGAATTTACATACGTAATTGCCTGCCATGATTTTACTTCCTACTTGATGCTTCATAATTCTTTCTTTTTTTAAAAGATTTTTAAAAAGATTTATTTAGGGCACCTGGGTGACTCAGTCTTTAAGCATCCGGCTTCGGCTCAGGTCATGATCCCAGCGTCCTGGGATTGAGCCCCAAATCGGGCTCCTTGCTCAGTGGGAAACCTGCTTCTCCCTCTCCCACTCCCCCTGCTTGTGTTCCCTCTCTCACTGTGTGTCTTTCTGTCAAATAAATAAACAAAATCTTTTAAAAAAAGATTATTTATCTGAGGGGGTGAGAGAAGGGGCAGATTCCCCGCTGAGTGCATAGCCCAGCATGGGGCTCCATCTCACAGTCCTGGGATCATGAAAAAACAAAATCAAGAGTTGGACACTTAACTAACTGAGCCACCCAAGATTTTTTTCTCAAGAAATCTCTACCCACAATGTGGGGCTTGAACTCATGACCCTGAGATCAAGAGTCATATATGCTCTATTGACTGAGCCAGCTAGCTTCCTCCACAATTCCTTCTTTTATTATTTACTTTCTGTTCAGAGAACTCCCTTTAGTCAGTCTTTTGGGAGAGACCTGCTGGTAACAAACTAATTTTCCTTCATTTTAGAAAACTTTAATTTTCCATTTATTTCTGAGGCCCATTTTTCCTGTATGTAAGATTCGGGCTTCACAGTTGTCTACTTCCTGCACTTGCAAAATGTTGAGCCACTTTCTTCTGGCCCCTATGGTTTTTGATAAGAAATCTGCTGTCATTCAAATAGTTTCCTTTCTATATGTAAGGTCATTCCTCTTTCACTGGTTTTAAGATTTTTTGTCTTTTGTTTTCAGAAGTCTGACTATGATGTGTGTATGGGTGGATTTATTTAGGTTTGCCTATTTGGGATTTGCCCAGATTTTGAATCTATAAGTTTATATCTTCTATTAAATTTGGGAAGCTTTTGGTCACCATTTCTCTGAGTACCTTTTCAGCCCAACCTTATTTCTTTATTTATTTATAATCTCTATCCCCAATGTGGGGCTCAAACTCATGACCCAGAGATCAAGAGTCACATGAAAACACTCTCTACCAACTGAGCCAGCTAGGTGCCCCAGCCCAACCCTATTTATTATCTCTTCCTGGAAATCTGAGGACAGGGATATATTAGATTTTCCCCACAGGTCCTTCAGGGTCTGTTCAATTTTTAATTCATTAGACTCATATAGATTTTTCAATAGAACTCGAAACAGAGTTTATTTCTTCTCTTGTTTAGATTGGGTAGAATAATGGCTTCCCAAAGATGTCTACATCCTAATCCCTTGAACCTGTGAATATGTTACCTTACATGGAAAAAAAAAGCTTTGTTGATATGACTAAATTAAGAATCTTGAGATGGGGAGATTATCCTGTATTATCCTGGGACCAGTGTGATCACAGGGGTCCTTACATATGGAAGGAGCAAACCTAAGAGAGTTAGATGGGGATGTGACTATGGAAGAGGCTGGAGTCATGTGATGTGAGAAGAACTTGATCCATCATGGCTGGTTTTGAGGATGGAGGAAGGAAATCATGAACCAAGAAAGACAGGTGTCCTCTATAAGCTGGAAAAGGTAAGGAAATGGATTCTCTCCCAAAGTCTCCATAAAAGAACACAGCTTTACCAATACCTTGATGTTAGCCCAGTGAGACCTATGTCAAGCTTCTGACCTACAGAAGTATAAGCTAAACAATTTGTATTAAGCCACTATGTTTGAGGTAATTTGTTATGAGGGCAATAGGAAAGAGAGATAGGAATATCTATGGTTCTGTCTTCAAGTTCATGAAGTTTTTCCTCTGTCCCCTCTGTCCTCTTGTTGAACCCATCAACCGAATTAACTTTTGGTTATTTTTTCACTTTCAAAATTTCTATTTGGTTCTCTTGCTTTGCTGAGAACTAACTATGTTTTCATTTGTTCCAAGCATGTTTGTAATTGCTTTTTGAAGCATTTTTATGTTGGCTGCTTTACGATTTTTGTCAGATAATTCTAACAGTTATATTAAGGCTGGCACCTATTGCCTGTCTATTTCCAATTTGAGATCTTCCTTGTTTTTGGTATGATGCATGATTTTGATTTGAAACCTGGGAATTTTAGCTATTATGAGACTCAGGATCTTATTTAGATCTTCTGTTTGAGTGGGGCTTCTCTGACATCACTCTGGCAAGGGACACAGGAACATTGCCTCATTGCTGCCAGGTGGGGTGGTGGTCCTGACTCCTCCCTTGGGATTTCTCAAAACTGCCAGACAGAGGTGGCAGTTCCTGTTCCCCACTAGTCCCAGACAGATACCTCCCTGGTGGGGAGAGGTAGAGCATCTTGGTGCTGTTCTGCTGATGCCTTAGGGTAGGGAAGTCCATTGCAGGGGAGGGAGGGACATCTCATTACCATTGTGTTGGGGTGGAAGACAAGGCTTCCCATGTGGTGGCTTCACTGACAATGATGGAGGTGGCAGGGGATAACGAAAGCCCTAGCTTCCTACTGGGCATTCTTGAACACAACAGGGGGTTGGGGGCACCTCATGACAGCCTGGGTAGGGTATAAGTCTAGACTCCCCAATGGTCTTTGCTAGTGGGTGTTGGGTAGGGCCACAGATTTTCCTGTTGTGTTTGACTGTTACAGAATAGTTCATGGCTGAAAGTTTTCTATCTTGCTAGGCTGCTCTTTTCCTGGCCTTTTGGCTAGTGGAGCAGGCTTTTGTGGTTTTTTTTTTTTTTTAAGTCTGTGTCTATTGATGTTTCTGGGTTGCTGGCCCCTTTAGCACCCAGTTTTAGATATATGAAGCAAAAAGAAAACTTAGGGAACTCACCCTTGTGATATTCATTGGGTCCCAAGGACCCGTGCTGGATTGATTTTTTTCCTCTCTACCTTTTAGTCTTCAAATGTTTGTTTTGTACACAATGTGTGGGGTTTTTAGTTGCCCTTAGTTGGGCAGAATAAAGAAAGATGAAGTATATCTACTTCATCTTTCTAGAGCAGACATCTTAAAATCTGCTTTTATTTAAGCCAGTCCAAATGGGCTTTGTTTCTTATAAACAGATGATCCATGATTAAAATATATATGAAGAGATGAAACTTAATTTTAAGGCAATGAGAACCAATGAAGGTTTTATTTTATTTTTATTTTTTTTTTTAAAGATTTTATTTATTCATTAGTTAGAGAGAGAGCGAGCACAGGCAGACAGAGAGGTAGGCAGAGGCAGAGGGAGAAGCAGGCTCCCTGCTGAGCAAGGAGCCCGATGTGGGACTTGATCCCAGGATGCTGGGATCATGACCTGAGCCGAAGGCAGCCACTTAACCAACTGAGCCACCCAGGCATCCCAATTTTATTTTATTTTTTTAAAGATTTTATTTATTTATTTGAAAGACAGAGATCACAGGCAGGCAGAGAGAGAGGAGGAAGCAGGCTCCCTGCTGAGCAGAGAGCTCGATGTGGGGCTCGATCCCAGGACCCTGGGATCATGACCTGAGCCGAAGGCAGAGGCTCCAACCCACTGAGCCACCCAGGTGCCCCACCAATGAAGGTTTTAAAACAAAATAGGATATCAAATGAAAAGTCAATGCCTTACCTGAAAATGAAAGGGATATTTCAAGAGAATCAGTATTCCCTCCACGGCAAGTTCAGATCTTGCTAGCTTAGGGAGGTAGCCTCTGTGGCAAGAACTAGACAGGAACTAGTTGGAAGGCAGCCTTATAGGGTTCCTTTGACAAGGAAAAGGGTGCTCACCTGGTTTGAGACATTTACTTCTTTCTGAACTGCATCAGAGAACTTGGTCGCTTTGGAAGGGCTAGGCTTGTAGAAGCTCTCGCTTTCCCGGGATCGTGCACGTCTGACATGGCTGACTCTGATTAAAGAAGCAAGAGGACATCCTCAGGTTGAGGCGGTGACATTAAGTAGGACCTGTCAGCTAATTGCATGGTCTCTTCTCCCAAGAATGGGAGAGATAGCCAAGGGGGCATATGGGAAAGTCAGCTTATTTATCATTACCAGACCTCATTCAACAATGATAAGAAAACTATATAGTCATTGGACTTATTGAATATGATTCATAAGGACATTGAAAATTACTGCAAGAAAACAATAATGTTTAAATGTTTACTTGAATTCTCTGGAAAGCAGTGTGTGAAAATTACATACAGAAAATCATTTGTAGAAAAATCTATAACCTGATCTTACTTTAAAAAAATGAGATGTCAGATAAAAACTTAAATCCTGTCCCTTTTCTTCACATTTATAGTCATGGTGTTTTTATTTTTATTTATTTATTTTTTAAAGATTTTATTTATTTATTTGATAGACAGAGATCACAAGTAGGCAGAGCAGCAGGCAGCAGGTGAGGAGGGGGGAGAGCAGGCTCCCTGCTGAGCAGAGAGTCAGATGCAGGGCTCCATCCAAGGACCCTGAGATCATGACCTGAGCTGAAGGCAGAGGCTTAACCCACTGAGCCACCCAGGTGCCCCAGTCATGGTGTTTTTTAAACTGAGTTTAGGCAATGGCTCAAACATAAGTTCTGTTTGCTTTACCTGAAGCTAGTTTACTCAGTAATTAGTTTGTCTGGAGGCCAGTTAACCTACAATGTCCAATGCATTTGAGGTGCAATCTTAAATTTTTGAGAGTTTTACCTAGTTCAGCATTTACTTGCTCAATGACCAGAACATTACATTTCTTTTTTTTTTCTAGGTAAATTTTTTTTTTTCTAGGTAAATTTTAAAAATTAAATAAAAAAAAAAATTATAGGGACGCCTGGGTGGCTCAGTTGGTTAAGCGGCTGCCTTCGGCTCAGGTCATAATCCCAGTGTCCTGGGATCGAGTCCCGCATCGGGCTCCTTGCACGGCAGGGAGCCTGCTTCCTCCTCTCTCTCTCTGCCTGCCACTCTGTCTGCCTGTGCTCACTCTTTCTGATAAATAAATAAAATCTTTAAAAAAAATTTATAAACATATAATGTATTATCAGCCCCAGGGGTACAGGTCTGTGAATCGTCAGGCTTACACACTTCACAGCTCTCACCATAGCAATACCCTCCCCAATGTCCATAACCCAACCTCCCTCTCCCTACACACCCCCCAACCCTCAGTTTGTCTTGTGAGATTGAGTCTCTTTTGGTTTGTCTCCCTCCCGATCCCATCTTGTTTCATTTATTCTTTTCTTACCCCCCTAACCCCCCACGTTGCATCTCCACTTCCTCATATCAGGGAGATCATATGATAGTTGTCTTTCTCCAATTGAGTTATTTCGCTCAGCATAATACCCTCTAGTTCCATCCATGTCGTCGCAAATGGCAAGATTTGAACAATTACTTTTCAATCCCCTTTGAGTATTTTGCATGAATGTGTACACACTAAGATGAAAAACAAATTAAAACTAAACAACTTAAAGCAAATACAAATATATCATAATATCTATAAAGTATTAAATTATGATAAAATAAATGCTAAAAAGGTTGCATAAATTAAGTTGAAATTAAATTTGGAAGGAAGAGACTTATTTTTGTTTGTGTGAAGCAAACATTAATATTAATAAGCAAGAATCATGCACCAACTTTTATTATAAAGGCTACTAAGAAAAAAGGCTAGGGCTTTTTTTCTCTTTAGAAAGAGATTTTAGATAGCTTAGCCCAACATTTCGTAATATGTTCAAACTTAGCCACAATGGAAAAGGGTATCTACAAAAATGCAAAACAATGACAAACAAGGCATGTCTGATTTAAAACAATGAACCGGAAAGTCAATTTTAAACTAATTAATTAATTAGGGAGTCAATTAATTATGACACAGAGCCTTGGGAATTGGTAAAAACTATCCTTAATTTGCCAAAAAAGGATATGACCATCACAAGCCAAAAGCATGCAAAACGGTCAAGTGTTTTAGAGAGTTAAGAGCTGCCTTGTGAAGAATTCAGAGTTCTGCCATTGGAACAACTAAGAGAGCTGTTGTGACAGCGCCTTCATGCAGAGAAGGTCAAAGCAGGGCAAAGTAGAAGGAAGGCAGCAGTGTGCTTCCCTTGTCTATATTTCTGGGGGTACTTTCTGCCACCTCCCACGTGAGGCACAGCTCATTTCTTTTGACGTAGTTTGTGGTTATACTAGTCCCCCCACATCCTACAGGACAATGACTTACTGTGAGTCCTGCAGCATGTTAGAAGCACCAGGAACAACAGACATACCCCCACACGGAAGACTTTATATTTGTTCAGTTAAATCCTATCACATGTGTGACAGTAAGAAAGCATATGAAATCTGAGGGCAGAGATGTGGGTTCAGAACTGAGATCTACTGGTGATTTCTTGCCTAATCTTAGATAAGACATTTCATTCTTTCTTATTTTTTTTTAAGATTTTATTTATTATTTGACAGAGAGAGATCACAAGCAGTCAGAGAGGCGGTCAGAGAGAGAGAGGGGGAAGCAGGCTCCCTGCTGAGCAGAGAGCCCAATGTGGGGCTTGGTCCCAGGACCCCAAGATCATGACCTGAGCTAAAGGCAGAGGCTTAACCCACTGAGCCACCCAGGTACCCCAGACAAGCCATTTCTAAACCGTAGTGACCTCACCCCACGAAAAGGGGGTTGGGTGAATTTAGATAAAATATTTGAAAGCTCTTCATAAAATACAATGCACTAATTAACCAGCGAATGGCTTGAGTTAAGTAAAGACTTGTCTTACGTTTTCTTTTGATGAATGGGGCTCTCCCCGGTCAGCCTATAGAGGGCGTACTTGAAGTCAGTAACACCTTGATTTTCTATGGTGAAGGTGGTGCTTTTCCGAGTGCCACAGATCAAAGCCCCAAAGTTGATGATGGAGGAGGGGCTGATGTTGTATTTGGAGTACACCGCATTCACAGAAAACTTGATTGGGATGCTGGCAATGGTTTCACCTCCTTCTGTAATATTGGGCTCAATAATCTAGAAAGAGAGGAAGGATTGGGAAGATGTCAGCCACTATGCTCCAGAACTTCCAGGACTGTCTACTTCATTCTCTGATTTCATTACTGCCATGAAGGCAATTTCATTCTTTCTTTCATTTTTTTCATATTATTGCACCAACAGTATTAGAAAATACTGATATCAGACTTACTAGTTATTAGCCATGGATCAACGTGGACCGAGCTGACCTCCTCTTTCACTTCCCCACTCTTCTCTTGCACTTGATGTCTGAACTCAGCTCTCCAAAGATCATGGCTCTATTGCCTGTCTGGCACTCTTGGTTGCTGATGACTTTGCACACACCCCCCACCTAACCAAACCCTGGAGCATGGTCTAGGCGATGTAGTCTTTTTTTTTGACATGAGTCCCACAATCCTGCCACCGAGTGAACCCTCCCTTTGAGCTATTTTACCTGACAGCGCAGAATTGGTTGGTGCTCAATCTTCACTTCCTTTTTTGCACGAAATAACACCTGGACATTTGTGGGCTTTTCTGCTGAGGTTAATGAGCCCTTCTTGGGTTGGATAGAGATC
>ML100947.1:12364-65953 GCA_003697995.1 Taxidea taxus jeffersonii | reverse complement strand
TTCTTCTCCTTCTCCTTCTTCTTCTTCTTCTTCTTCTTCCTTTTCTTTTTTTTTTTTAGAATTTCTTCTGTTAAGTTTCCAGGATATATTTTTTTTTAAAGATTTTATTTATTTACTTGTTATATATATAGAGAGAGCGAGCACAGGCAGACAGAGTGGCAGGCAGAGGCAGAGGGAGAAGCAGGCTCCCTGCCGAGCAAGGAGCCCGATGTGGGACTCGATCCCAGGACACTGGGATCATGACCTGAGCCGAAGGCAGCTGCTTAACCAACTGAGCCACCCAGGCATCCCTCCAGGATATATTTTGAATGTGCTCACAGTATAAATGCTAAATAGTAAAAATAATTGCAATGAATTTTATTAGGATGTGCATGAGTGAGGTTGTACATTGGGCTGCCTCTCAGAGTTTTACCAAGAGAAATGAAGTGACTTCATTTTCTATGCTTCATGGAGGAAGCTCCTACCTTATCTAACTGATAGGTTAGCTGATGTCCTTGGGAGGAGCAGGAGCAGATGACTTAGAATGGCCGTGTGGGCCTTGAATAATCCCCCAGCCAGGATTCCATAAAAAGCTACAGAAGGGCTCTAGGGCAAGGGTTGGCAAACTTTGGTCATGGGCCAAATCCATCTCACATCCTGTGTTTGCAAATAAAGTTTTATTGGAATACAGTCACTGGCCCACAGGTATTCTCTATGGTTCCTTTTGTGCTACTGCATCAGAGCAAAGTAGTTACAACAACCATATGACATGCAAAGCCTAAAATATTTACTGTTTGGCCCTTACAGAAAACATTTGCTGACTTCTGTTCTAAAGCAATGATTCCAGCAAAAAGCCGACAGAAAATTAAGTGTTCAATGTAGTACTCCTTTTTATTTAACCATGTTAGTGTATCAAAACAAATGATCAGCTGCAATCACCAGAATAAAATTCCAAAATAAAATATAGTTTTGTTTCCAAGAATGTATTTTAAGCTGCAATTTTCACCATGGACTGCTAAAAACTTCCTCATGTTGTTTATGAACCACTTTATAGAGCAGCATTTATGAATGAGCAATTGGATCCTAAGCAAAAGTGATTTATCTGGCAAAATTGCTTTTTCTGTTTGTCTAATTTGGAGAGAATGCTTTTATCACATTCTCCCCAATGTTTTGTCATTTTTGTTGCATTTTAGTTATAATTTTCTTGTGGTATTACTCACTAAGCATGGGTAATTCACATTAAATTTGTCTGATACTTGATCCAGTTGTGGATTTGATTTTGTCGTGTTTCTGTCAGTGGCACATACTTTATAACAGTGCAGGTTGGGTAACTTGTCTTACAGCAAACTAATGTATCATTTTCTATTTTACCTAAAAGTATTATTTTAATTTCTTTTATGTAAAAATCTAGCATTGTCACATGTAGATTTGGAAAATTTAATGCCTATAAACACATTGTCTCCCTTTGAAAAAGTGGCTCAAAATAATCGCACATAATTTTTGCTAATTCTTGTGTCCCAGATCCTACAACAATGTCTAGTATATAGCACCCCTCAAACAGATACCTGCTGAATGATAGTTGAATTAATGAATTAATGAATGAATAATGCATTTCCATTTCATAACTTCTACAAATAAGGCATAAGGGAAGAAAGCAGCAAAATACTCATATCCAACCACTGAATTTTCAACATTCTCTTGTTGAGTTTCACACAGTTGTTGTTTTTTGTTTGTTTTGTTTTGTTTATTTATTTGTTTTTTACACTGGTTTTTAACGTAACTGTTGTCTATTTAAAATTAACTTGTGGGGGCGCCTGGGTGGCTCAGTGGGTTAAGCCTCTGCCTTCAGCTCAGGTCATGATCTCAGGGTCCTGGGATCGAGCCCCGCATTGCATCGAGCTCTCTGCTCAGCAGGGAGCCTGCTTCCCCACCCCCTCTCTCTGCCTGCCTCTCTGCCTACTTGTAATCTGTCTGTCAAATAAATAAATAAAAATCTAAAAAAATAAAAAATAAAAAAAATAAAATTAACTTGTGGTTGTAGGGGACAAGATGGACCACAATGTCATGAAGATTATTTTGAATTAAAAAGCAATCAAAACTCAGCAGACTCAGGAAAACCTTTTTAGCTGCACCACAGCTGCCTGAAAAGCATTTAGCTAGAGGACCTGCTCCAGGAGCTAGAGGACCTGCTCCATATAAACTACGTATGGTAGACAGGGAGGAACTAGCAAGGCCTATCTGATCAAACTCCTGTATGTCCCATTATTTCTGAAGGGCCAGCAAACATTTGTTTACCAAACATTTACTCTTATATATTTTCTTGTGAATTGCATTTCAACCTTTTGAAGTCACAGATCACTGCTCAATTCACCTTAGTTCAGAAGGACATACATACCTCATTTTGCCTGTCTTTGGAATTTCCATCTGTATGGAATCCGGGTATGTACAAAATTAAATTTGATTTTCTTCTGTTAATCTGTCTCATGTCAGTTTGATTCTTAGTCCAGCTGGAAGGGGGCAGGAAGTTCTTCCTCCCCTACATGGTAAAAGCACTTCTATTAGGTGACCTTAAGGAGCAATGGGTTAGATGGACTAGGAAGCGTGTTTTGTTATTTTGTTAGTATTAATTCTTAGACATGATATTCCTAAGCGGATGCTTTCATTAGTTTTACTGCTTCCGAGCTCTGATTGTTGCATCTTAGTTATGACTTTGTGGAGAATGCAGATTACTCTTCCTGAATCTGATAAAATTCAATCAACAGACTTCTAATAATGCATGATTTTCTTTGATTATGAAAGCAAGTATCTCACAAAAGGAGCAAAAACAAAAAAAATTCTTAGTGTTCTTTGTGAGCTTCCCATTTCTGGGATTTATATTGTCCAATTTTAAGTTTTAAAAGCTGTAGAATTTTCAAATCTCTCTGCTTGCTCCCCCCGCCCCACCCCCAGCCCGGCTCCATTCTGCTGGACACCCTGGTTCTCAGCCCAGCTTTCCTGTTTCCTTTCCAAAGGCCTGGCCTTCAGTAAGGTTGAGTCTTTACTCTGTGTTGTGCATTTCTATTTCATACTGGGTTTATTTAAGCCAGGATAAAGCTGAATCATTTGAATTTAACTGGGAAACAGTTTTAGGACTTAAAAGATCAACTTTCATTTATATGGAAAGTGTGGAATACCTTATATCTTAACGAGGTGTGAATCACTGTTTATTCTTGTCCTTTTGTTAAATCTTTGTGTTTCCCTTAAATTACCTTTGGGGCTATATTTTGGAACATTTTTAAGTGCAAGTAAAATTGTATTATTATATATTTATTTATTGGGGTTAAGTTTTAAGTCAGTCCTCTCAAAGTTATGACTGCAAAGTCTGTGGAAGAGCTTAGATACCACTATGAAAATGCATGCAGCTGTCTCTCTCCTTTGCATTCTTAACTCACTATTCATTCCAATTTCTCTATTACATATTTCTCATTCACTGAATATGAAAACTCATACTGAAGCACATTTAATTAGCTGTGATTTAGTCTATTGATATAATGAGGATGGGTGAAGAAGGGAAAAAAGGAAAAAAAATAATTACTGAAATACAGGATTTTGGCAGAATTGATAACTACTGATGTATATACCAGAAAGAATGTGAATGATGAAGTTCTACAGGACCAAAATAATCCTCCCTTTTTGTTAAGTGAAGAATGGCATCTAGCTGTAAATTATAACATCACTTGCAGTGGATATTCATTGTGGATTACTCAATAATGTTGATGATTTCACAATTTGAGGATCTGAGGCTCTTTGCTTTGAATCTAAATTGAGACCAAATACAGGAAAGATGAGCAGATACGGTAAATCCAGTTGCCCTTCCAGTGGGGGACACTGTAAATTGATTAGACCTACTCTTGTGACTCGCCAGCTCTTAGCCAGGGGTGTGAGGGATAGTTCAATTTACTTTAAGAAGATAAAGTATACAATGAATTTGATCACAAGGATGCAGTAAACAGTAATTAATCTTAAGAGAAGCAAGAAATATTTTTATTTTTTAAATTTTTTAATGTAGGTAATTATTTTAAAACTCTGAGCTATACCATTTATAATTCTTCAAGTTTTTTGTGTCTTTTTTTTTCTCCCTGCTAAGCATGTTTTTTTTTATTTTTTAATTTTTTTTAATTTTTATTTTTATTTAAACATATAATGTAACCCCACACCCTCTCCTAACCCCCCTCCCCCCTACTCCCCTCAGTTTGTTTTATGACATTAAGAGTCTCTTTTGGTTTGTTTCCCTCCTGATCCCATCTTGTTTCATTTTTTCTTTTCCTATCCCCTTAACACCCACCCCCGTTGCATCTCCACTTCCTCATATCAGGGAGATCATATGATAGTTGTCTTTCTCTGATTGACTTATTTCGCTAAGCATAATACCCTCTAGTTCCATCCATGTCGTCGCAAATGGCAAGATTTCATTTCTTTTGATGGCTGCATAGTATTCCATTGCATATATATACCACATATTCTTTATCCATTTAAGCCTAAGTTTTTAACTACTACAATATCCAAAGAAGTATAGTTTGGACCATATAATATCATAGGAATTAAGTAATTCTTTATTTTTTTTCTTTTTTTTTTAAGATTTTATTTATTTATTTGTTAGAAAGAGAGAAAGAGAGTGAGCATAGGCAGATAGAGTGGCAGGCAGAGTGGCAGGCAGAGGCAGAGGGAGAAGCAGGCTCCCTGCTGAGCAAGGAGCCCGATGTGGGACTCGATCCCAGGACGCTGGGATCATGACCTGAGCCAAAGGCAGCTGCTTAACCAACTGAGCCACCCAGGCGTCCCAGGAATTAAGTAATTCTTAAAAGAAAGAGAAGTAAATTAATGATTTTTTAAAGTGAATAATGGACAAGAATGAATCAAAGTCAAACATTGCTTTATTGACCTCTGTTTTTCAGTGGATTAAATTTTAGACCATTTTTATTTGTACACCTTAATTAATGATAGCCTAGCTGGGGCTTAAGGGATTTTAGAATAGTAATTATGATTCAGTAGCCACACTTCAGAATAGAAAACTTTTTCACTAAACTTTTCTTACTATTTGAAGTATGTAATATTTAATATATACTTTCTTTAAGGAAATGCAAATAGTATGTAAATTTATCCCCATATATAGGCTAATTTAATGGAACATACACTGAAGAAAGAAAAAGATATATTTTTTAATGTATTTCATATGCTGTTTTACTAAAACTACCTGTACTTTAACATAAAAATTTCTAATGCACTATGTTAGAAAATGGCATGTAGCACAGGGATTTTGTAAATACTGAGGCAGTAGGTTTGGTACTTAAATTTTACCCACAAATGTTAATGAATCAATCAATCAATCAACCAACCAGTCACTCAATCTCTCTACACACATATATATTTGTGTACATGTAAAAGTGTGTGTATATACATATGTATATGTGTATATACATGTGTACAACATGCATCTTTTTACATTGTATAGATCCGGCTGCAAAGTATAAGTCAAGATATGGGCAAATAATAAATGGTAGTTCTTAGTTTTTAAGGATAACGCCTGGTCACCAATAAATAGGTTGCATAACAATCATATAATTTTTAAAGCTGCTGGAACTAGCTTCTTACTTAAGAAACTTTTGATATTTGCATGGTATGAATAAGGAAAGTACCATCAAGAAAACCATTTCCCATACAATAAATCCTCACCAGTTTTTTCTGCTTTCTAACCCCTAAAATGTATAGCAACACCTGACCTAAGTCTCCTTATCAGATAATCTCACATTATATACTATTATTTTCCATTTAAGATTTTATGTAGAAATGGGGTTATAATGATTTTTCTTAAGCTGCCCCACACAATATTTCTAGCACAATGATTTAGCCTCCATTCCCATTTTTAAGTTTTCTTTAGAGCTCATATGACTGAAGAAGCTAGGTAATAACAATGATTCTAATAGATATTTTTCACTGATAAGACATGAAAAACATTTCTGTGAAAAATGTCACAGTTCTGAAGTGGTGTGGTTTTTCAATAACTTGATTTTATGATTTATCTGTTGCATTGATTCACTGTACTCCATTCTAGTTAGTTACAAAGCCAGTAGGACAGCAGTGGAAAGCAGCTAGGTTTTTCATTCTGTTCCTGAAATACTTGTAAAACTATGTCAGCAATCCAAAGGAAGTCTTGGTGGCTAGCTTCTCAGGATAGGAATTATTTGTCTACATTAAGATGAGAAAAAAAATCAGAGACAGATCTGCACAACCAAATTCATATGACAATTTTCTCATTTTATTTTACCTTTAATACTTTTTTAAAAAAAGATTTTATTTATTTATTTGACAGAGAGATCACAGTTAGGCAGGGAGGCAGGCAGAGAGAGAGGAGGAAGCAGGCTCTCCTCGGAGCAGAGAGCCGGATGCGGGGCTCGATCCCAGGACCCTGGGATCATGACCTGAGCCGAAGGCAGAGGCTTTAACCCACTGAGCCACCCAGGCGCCCCTACCTTTAATACTTTTAAGAATGAATATTTACTATGAGTTCAATGAAGAAAAAATACCACTATTTGTCCAGGCTGGGGGGAGAAGGGGAAGTGAGAGAGAAATAGACTGCTTCCTGTGAGTTATCGCCTGTCTGCTTCCTTTCACATCATTGTCAGTCAAAAATCAGGAGTCATGAGCTTTTTGATTTGCAGAAATGAACTTGTTAGTGAATAATCGCCTTTTCTTCAACCGCACAGATAGAGAAGAAACTGACTTTCCTTAATTTTCCGTTATCTCCTATCCAGAGAGGTTACAAACATGTGCAAGTATGCCCTAATGTTTATGACTTAAATACTTAAAAATCACAGCCCTCTATTAAAGTCTGGTATGACTCCCCTCTTTGCAGATTTGACTTTTGTAATTGAGACAAAATGGCACATGCCTGTACTAATTTCTATATTGATTTGGCATTGTTTCTGCCCATTGTTGGCTTTATTAAAGGCCCTTCCCCTTGGCAACCTCCTCTTCAGTTTCAAAGGGAAGCCGGTGTTCATTGCTACTCACAGGGTGTGCTGAGCAGCTGTAGGAGCAGATGCTCCACTGGCTGGATACTTTGTCTGATATGAGTCTAGGGACATGGTCAGGCTGCTTACGAAATATTTAATTGATCCAGATGCCACAGTTTTCAACTTGCTGTCAGTTGTGATGAATTTGTTCCCTACTTAATATTTGCAGATATTTCATTGTGCAAATACTTCTTCAGATCCACACATTAGGGGTGCCTGGGTGGCTCAGTTGGTTGAGCCTCTGACTCTTGATTTTGGCTCAGGTCATGATCTCAGGGTTGTAAGATAGAGCCCTGTATCTGTATCATTAGTGTGGAGTCAGTTTAAGATTTTCACCCTCCCTCTCCCTCTGCCCCTTACCCCACCTCTATAAAAACAAAAAACAAAACAAAACAAAAAGCGTGCTTTTCTTTTCTGTTGTTTTGCATTTCATTATTTTCTGCTTCTAAATTAAATAATTCCCTCTTTCTAAATAATTTTCTTTTTCTAGTTTATTACAAGGAAAACCAAGTTTCTAAGTATATATATATATATATATATATATATATGTGAACTATAGAAAGGATAAGTTTTTAACTGAATAGAAGTTCCGCAAAAGTTTCATTGCTATGTATTCTACTTTTCATTGTGCTCCAGATACTTTTCACTTATTCTGCGATCTCTAGTTATTAGGGAATAAATTAATTTTGTTCATGGTTTTATTCATTTCTAATTGATTAGATTATGGTAACTATAACCAAAACAAATACAGCTTTTAGAATTTTTAAAAGATTTTCTTGGTGGCAAAGTTCATGTAAAATGATGATTTGCAGGTATGCATGAGCTCTGTGAAAAATGTTAAGTTCATAAAATTCATTATTTAATTATTTGATGCCTGTACAGCTTACATTTTTGGCTTTAGAATTTGTCCAATTCTAAAAGAAGTATACCCCCCATAAAGTCTATTTTTAGAATTTCATCTTGCATTCCCAATATATTTTTAGTTTGCCATTATGCTGTTTAGTACACTCATATTTGTGGAATATCCTTTATCTATTTTGCTTATTTTATTTTTTTCATTCCATAAGGTATATCTTTAATCTTTTTTGCTTTTAATTTCAGATATTTTATGTGAATTTGCCTCTTCTAATTTTTTTTTATTTGCCAAGTGCCTATTTGCTTATTTCCTTCAATCATTATTATTTTGTTCCAAAAAACTCCTTGTAAAAAACATATTGCTAAGGTTTTGTTTCTTTTCAGAATCTCTGATTTTAATGGGATGATTCATCTGTTGCTTTTTATTTAGCATAAAAATTTATATGCTTTATTTTTCTTTTATTGTACATAATGTTTATTATTTTTCCCCTATTTCCTGATTTGATATAGTCATTCAATTTTGTTACACTCATACTTTTTATTCTATCCTCCTAAACATGTTTGAGATCAAGTAAAAAGTGTACTGCAGGAATAATTATGACAATGACACTGTCTTACATATGCCTGTTTAAAAGTCTTATCGTTTCATTTATCTCATCTTGTTAATTTGACCTGAATAAGGCAAATACTAATAGAGAAGTGGATTTAGATAAAACTTCTGTCCAGTGCCAGGGTGACTTCTATTAATTCCCTGACAGATGGACATTTCTCCTGCATAAATCTATCTCCTGCAGAAGTATTCATGCTTATTTCATTGTTTGGCTATATCAAGTGTTGCATTGTCTGTTCTTACAAAAGTCCAGAACAGGGTAGAAATACTCTCTAGGACTATTCTAGAATCATTGTTCCTTAATCCAACTTCATATCCAAAGAACACTCTTTCTGAAGATGAAGGAGCCATTCCATTTTGAACCTTCTGGGCTTAGTTGTGGTAGGACCATTGTGATCTCAAACTGAATCCCGATATAAAACAATTAGAAAGGGGAGCATGGGATAATTTGATCGCTCTTTGTCCAATAGTATACTCTTCATTCATGTTTAGTTTATTTTTCCATCATTCCTATTAGCTTAAAACCAGTTTTTCCATCTTCATTAATACAAGCTATCTAACCACAGGAAAGTTACAACACCTCACTGAGCCACAGTTTTCAGAAGCTGAAAAAACAGAAATCAGATACAAATAAGAAAAATAGTAAATGTAATCTTAAAAATCTCCCAGGGTTGTCTGATAATGAAATGATGTTAGTCAAGCGTTTGGGAAAGTCTTTTTTTTTTCTCTCTTTTTAATACTAACCCAAGTAAAAAATTTACAGTGAAAAATAATGATCCTTTTATATCTTTTAAAATTAAAAAAGGAAAAGTTCAAGGATGTAATTTATGGTGCAGCCCTAGTAAATGTACATATAGGGTACATATGGAAGTGGTGAATAATAAAGATATCTGGGATATTCTTAAACCCTTAAGTGTCTTGAAACATATATATGGGATATGCAATCAACTGTGAACATTAGAAAATATAATAGAAATTGCAAAAGATTTATATATAAATTTATATTTATATATAAAATACAGATTTTATATATACATTGCATTTCCCCTCAATATAATAGAATTGCAAAAGATTTGGAAGCATTTTTTTCTTTGTCTATGAGCAATTCAATTATTTTGTTTCTGAAATAAATTAAGTAAAGCTTATTGAGTCTGATCAGCCTTTGTTTCCAGGGAATTGCAATTCAATTTCATTTTTAATTAGAATTGAACATTTTGGATTTCTTAGCACTGGTAAGCAAGACCCAGCAATATAATGTATGTACTTAATTTGTATTAAGTTTCTGAAATTTAGTGTTGAGAGTGAACAATATGTCTGGTTAATATTTAAACATCTCACAATGCTCTGTTGTAGAAGTTTCCATTTGTAAAAGCTGCTGTTCTATAACAAATTACTTTCACTTTCAAATAAACCTGTTATCACAACATGAGCAAAACTTATTCAATTAAAAGAGAAAACAAAGTAATTATTTACTCCCATTTGAGGTGCACAATAGCTTTTAAACATTCTAGAAATGCCTAGGTAAGGTAGATATTGGCTAAAAATCATTTTCACTTAATATTGCTGCTTTAATAAATTATAGAGGTATATTCCTATGAGATAGACATTTCTATATAGGAAACCATTCTCTCACAGAAAAGGAGTCTTATTCTGATGAACCTGCATGGAAAGAAGCCATGGACCATAAAATCAGTTATGCTAATGTTTTCTCCTTTTTCAGCTTTTCACACTTCTGTGTGTGTGTGTGTGTGTGTGTGTGTGTGTGTGTTGTGTATTCCATGGTAGTCTAATGCTGCTCATCACACTAGGGCTAGTTGAGAACTATACATGCAAGTTATCATTTTCCTTCATTTCTGTGTACTCAGGCATTAAACTGGTTATGTTCTCTGCCCAGAGTTTTATCTTAATATAGTCCTAGGGGCTGGGAGAAGTTTGCAGTCACCTGGGACATAGTACATTGAAAAAAAATACTTTGAACTAAATTCCTAGGCATTTTCAATAAAAAAAATTTAGCAGATAGACTTAACAGTTCATATAGTTTTCAAAAGGTAACTCAGAGTCAGAATGGACCTTTGCTATCTTACCTACTTCAAAAAAATATCTAAAATCTGAATTAAAATGTACATATAGGTAATTTTTTTCATCCAAAGGCCATAGTGATTCTCAAGAAAATCAAAAGCCTTTCTGGGTCAAGGAAGTGGAAACTCTGTGACCTCTCATGTGTTTGTGCTGTAAAAAGGCCCTGTCAATTTTTGCCGGACAGAATTGCAAAGACAACTCAAGATCTATTAACTGCATGGACAAGAGACATACACTCTGCCCATTGCTTGGCAACTATAAATCCTCCTAATTAATTCCATTAGAAAAAATGATATGGAATTTTTTCTATTCTTATTGAATTCTCTGCAAGACCTATGCATCACATTTGCTCTCTAGAAAAAAAAAAAAAAAGTTGCAAATAATCCACGTCCCTGTATATGTAATGCTTTTGCGTGCCTGGGAGTAAGACAGTCCTTCAGCTATTCATTTCTGGCAACTTGTCCTATGCCTGACTGAAATCTCAGGTTTTACATAATTAAATAAGTTAATTTCAGGAGGGGTTGAGAAATTATGTCTCAATGGAGTAGACTGCCTTTTTTTTTAAATGGGGAAAATCAATAAGAAGATAACAAAAATAGTGTTTTCTTGATTAGTAAGGAAAATGTAATAATCATTATCATAGGGGCACCTGGGTGGCTCAGTGGGTTAAAGCCTCTGCCTTCGACTCAGGTCATGATCCCAGGGTCCTGGGATCAAGCCCCGCATCGGGCTCTCTGCTCAGCAGGGAGCCTGCTTCCCCCTCTCTCTCTGCCTGCCTCTCGGCCTACTTGTGATCTCTGTCTCTCAAATAAATAAATAAAATCTTTAAAAAAAATCATTATCATAATTTTAAGAGATATAACATTTCAAGTAATAGCATTAAAACAATTAATAGAAACTAAAGCAGTTTGGGGGAAAATGTCTGCCTGGGGGGATCTTAGAATTTTTTTTTCACATTTTCTCTAATATATAACAAAAAGCAAACAGACTGGTAATAAGTGAAAGATAATGGAAGAGTAGATTTAAGTCATATGAATATTTACTTTTGGAAATAATCCTATGAAATCTCATCATTTTTATATCAAGAAACATTTTTTTCAGGATAACTAGTTTTGGGAATTTTTGCTTTCTTAATAGCATTCTCTATCCCAGAAAAATGCAGAGAAATTATACTCTTTCAATTATCAACCTGGTGCTCTTCCTTGTCTTCCTTCTCATCATCAAAACAAAACCACCTCAGCCATTATGTAGCATTTCACACTTCTCAAAGTCCTTCAGACCTACCACCTCCTTTGAATCTGCCAGTCATTTTGTGTGACCGACGGGGCAGATGTCATCTCTTTTTATGGATGAGGAAATTGAACTGTATAGCTTTTCAGTGGCAAGCCCAGCATTCCTTGCCTAATGGCCGGTCCAGTTCAAGACCTCTTACTCTCAGTTCAGTGGTTTTTCATCTGCCATGTTGCTTGCAAGTCAAGCGACAGCAAAACAACTCCATAAATTCAGATGTATTTCTAACAACTTAGAACATTATATAACACTTACAAGTAGTCCAAGATTTGAAGTTTTTCTATGGTGAAATTTCTAAAGTAATTCCAAATCTGCTCTTTTATGTTACTCATTCGATTTTTCCTCATATATTTTCTCCATATCCACCCAGCTTGGAGAAGATATATACATACCTTGTATCTATATCTGTATCTTATCTATCTACATATATATAGTGTATATCAGGTAAAAAATTAAAAACACTACAGAGATGACTTTATTTTTTTAATGCTCATATGATGATCCATAATACTATATATTAAGAAAACATTGAATATCAAATATATAGGTAGTTTTTTTCCTTCTTTTGTATAAAATTAGGAGCTCTATTTAGTATTTCTGTTAAAGAACTAATTTTGTAGGCAGTAGAAATAGAAATTTTGTATGTTGATTCTTTAATGCAGTGGAACATCAGAAAATTATTTATGTCCATACACCTAAACAACAAATTTCTGTGACATCTTTAGAGATATATAATTCTTATTTCTTATCCATGGGTTTCTCCCCATTATGGCTTTAGTTAAATATGTTCTTAAGTTAGAAACATACATTACAAATTATTATTATTTATTCCTTTTGAACATGATTTGTTTGGTAGAGCAACAGCATGCCTCTAGGTGGAAAAGAAGTATCTGCAGTTATTAATAATATCAGCAATTTATTTACTAAATTGTATATTTCTCCTCAATATTGACTATAAGTATGATATCATGTAAGAAAAATTAATGTGTATTCAATTCATGAATCTCCTTGATAGAGAAAAAGACTTCAGGCCACTGTGTTTCCTTTCCTAATCTCAAATCCCTCTCCCTGAAAATAAAATGGTTTAGGTTAATACTTGCTCACCCCCACTCTATCATTGTATTCTCAGCCTGGATCCTAGAATAATGGACCCATGTAACATAGGTGGATCCATCAGTGATAGGAAAGATAAGAAATGTAGAAATAAAACACAGCATTCTCTTCAATATTTTGAAGCTACAGTTGGAAAAATGATACCATAATTATTTTTTTTTTTAAGATTAGGCTTTTGCTATACAGGAAACATTACAAAGGTTATAAAATAACAACATGCGGGACGCCTGGGTGGCTCAGTTGGTTAAGCAGCTGCCTTCGGCTCAGGTCATGATCCCAGCGTCCTGGGATCAAGTCCCACATCGGGCTCCTTGCTCCGCAGGGAGCCTGCTTCTCCCTCTGCCTCTGCCTGCCTCTCTATCTGCCTGTGCTCGTGCGCTCTCTCTCTCTCTAACTAATAAATGAATAAAATCTTAAAAAAAAAAAATTAAAAAAAAAATAACAACATGCATTTAAAAAATTGGAAGAAATTTGCAAAGTTATTTTTTTCATGATTTGGATGTGATATCATTTAATAGGGAAAGCATAACTAAATAAATTTCTCTACTCTGAATATGCTGTTAACTATATGGCATGATCTAATCATACTTATTTCATGATTACTTCGTTTATGAAATGAGAATAATTGCACAGACAACAATGAGACATTAGTTAAAGTGAAATAAAAAATGTTATACATGAGGATTCCTTACAAAGTAGATCTTCCTTCCCTTCCTTCCTTCCTTCCTTCCTTCCTTCTTTCCTTCCTACCCTTCTTCCTTCCTTCCCTCCTTCTTGAATTGTAATGATAAAAGTTGAGGTTTCTTTTTAGAACTTCAACAGCAACCTTTACTTTCTGCATAGCTTCAAGTTTTTTCTTCACAAAAGCAGAAGGTCATTGCTTCTTATTAATCTCACTAGAATTATTTAAATAACTTTGGATACATTAAGTAAAGCAATCTGAAATCTAAGTAGAGGTGTTCAGTGAAATCAAAAAAGAATGCTGTGATTATGTCTTGGATATACTCAGTCTGATTACAGTGAATATTCTTCACCATAATAGTCTTTTTTTTTTTTTTCTTTAACAACGGAAAGTAGGTTTATTTCTGGAACATAACAAAGGAAACAGGAATCTTACAAATCTCTTTAATGGTATACTAACAATACAATACATAATTAAAGGGCAAAACAACAAACCAATTAACAGGGAAAACAATCTCAAAAAGGAAGAATAACATAAAATTTAAGCCCTCAAGTCAAAATATCTACTTAAAGAATGATCATATATTATGTGTCCAATATTTTTATTTTTCATAGATACAAGAGTCATGAAGTTTACATGAATAAGAAAAAAATGAAATAAATAAATATTCATTGCATGAATATGAAATAGTAGGTTCATGGTTTTTTTTTAGGTTTATTTTTATTTTTCTGTTACCATAGCCATGAGTCCTTAACACTTTCTGTTATAATGCATATTAATCCCCTGATAGTACTTTGTAAAAATCCAGGTCTTTTTAGCAATCTAAATAAACAGGCATGTAATTCACACAGTATTGATTCCGGTGTCCTCTCGGAAAGCAAATCACAACAAGAGAATCTGATGTGTTTTATAAATTCACCCTTTAGCCAGTCTATTTATCTTTGTAAAGGATAGATGTATAACTGAAAGGAAAGCTCTGCTTTAGCATAAAGATTGCCAAACTTGAAATTGGAAAATTCTAGTTTGATCCCTGGAATTACCACTTAGTTGTTCTGACTGTGGATCAGCCTTTTAACCTTTCAGAATCATGACTTCAACAACTACATAATAGGAATTGAAGTGACATACCAGATGTTCTGAATGAAATTCCACAAATAACTTTGGGGACAGTATCTGGCTCACTGTAGATGTGCAACTAGTACTTCACGATTTAGTTTCAGAAAGACTCAGAAGACTTAGACTCTGATCGCAATTATTTTCCTGATCTTTGTATAAAGTTTGGCACCTCATGTGAATATGCGAGTTTGCTAGGGCTGCCATAACAAAATACCACAGACTAGGTAGATTCAAGAGGAATCTATTTTCTTACAGTTTGAAGGACTGAAAATTGAATATCAAGGTGTTGACAAGTTTGGTTTATCCTAAGGTCTTTCTTCTTGGCCTGTCAATTGCCTCCTTTTTGCTCAGTCCTCATCCCTTTTCTTTATGCACACACATTTCTGATGTGTCTATCTCTCTTCTTCTTAAGGACACTAGTCATACTGGATTAGAGTCCATCAGTATGACCTCATTTAACCTTATTTACTTCTTTAAAGGCTCTATTTCCAAATACACTCACGTTCTGAGGTACTGAAGGTTAAGACTTAAACTTGTGAATCTTAGGGGAACAAAATTCAGCCCATAACAATAGACCTTAATTTTATTTGTAAAATTAAGTCCCTCTTATATATCTGCTCTCTTTATATTTACTCTTGTTTTCCACATGAAGACTCAGAGAGCTTTTCTAGCTATGGAGGCCAGAGAAATGGTTCTAGTGCTCAGCCAATATTTTGAAGAAGTTAAATAATAGAGAAAATCACAAACATCTTTTTTAAAAAAATATTTTAGAAACTTTTTAAAAAAGATTTTTTAATTTATTTATTTGACAGAGAGAGAGAGAGAGAGATCACAAGTAGGCAGAAAGGCAGGCAGAGAGAAGAGGGGGAAGTAGGCTCCCCACTGAGCAGAGAGCCCCATGAGGGGCTCCATCCCAGGACCCTGAAATCATGACCTGAGCCGAAGACAGAGGCTTAACCCACTGAGCCACCGAGGTGCCCCAAAATCACAAGCTTCTAACTTTGGTTCTTAAAATCAGGTGGTAGTTGAGGGATTCCACAGATTGTAACCAGTGAAAAATAAAAAGAGCAAGGCTGACATTCAGTGGGTTCTAAAGGGTGAACTGACAACTTAGGAACATCTGGAGATGGATTAAAGTCTAGCTGTGGAATTCATGGTGAAGACACTGGAGAAGTGGGTTGTCTAACTCATAACAGCGCCCTCCTTCTGGAATAGAAAAAAATATTTTGATTGAAAAGAATAGAAGTCAATAAGGGAAGAAGTTACATGACACATATCAGAACAGGGTCCTTTCTCTTTCATGATTCCTGGCTTTGACCTCCTATGAATGATTTTTTTTTTTCCTGAATGTATGAATACCATGCAGCCACCCAAATGCTGCCAGTCTTAAGGCAATGGGAATATAAACCTATGTTGGACCATTTTTAGGTATCAGGCTACTTATTCCCTGAATGAGTAGTTTTCATGGAACTTTGAATTTTGCAAGATCTGCTCAATAAGACAGCAATATCCTGCTCATGGATTTGTAGTATCATTTATTTCAGAGGCAATTATTTGGCAACTGCTAGGACCTAGCTTTATAAACTATATACAAGGAGAAATGTATTAATATGGTTCATGGCAAGAAATACGGGATCAGTCACCTTGAAGTTAGCCGAAGACATTTTATCTGCAAGACCTTGTCAACAAGACAAACTCATATGTTCAAATCCCAGTGCCTTAGTCTCCACTACTCCTTGTCTCTAACTCTTAGATAACAAAACATAAAATGAAATAAAAATAAAAACAAATTATATTTTAATTATGCATTTTTATAGAAGTTTAAGGAGAAAGCAACACATTTAATTGAGTATGTGTATTTGTTTTAATTTCAGAAACAAGATGGATCATTATTTACATTCATATTCCAACAGACATATATACAAAACAAGCAAAATGTATTGCATGTTTTCCAAGCCAGTGGGTATGAAATATAGAACAAAATAACATTCTTGTAATACATTTGTCCCTATATGCATTATGTGTTCATTCATTCATTGATACATACACTGATTTACTCATTAACTCAACAATAGAGAAATCATTTGGTGCCAGGTACTATACTAGGCACTGGGGATATAAAATAAAGCAATAGCATTCCTGTCTTCAAGCAGATCATAGCCTAGGCTACTAAAAATACTCACCAAAACCTTATGAAGTCCTAGAGATAAAAAATACAATAAAATTTTACTTTAAGGACTAAAATTGCTTCAAATGGTGGAGCCATGGCCTAGCTTGAAGGGAATTGACTGACTCTGCATATAGAAATAGGAAAGTGGGGCGCCTGGGTGGCTCAGTGGGTTAAAGCCTCTGCCTTCGGCTCAGGTCATGATCCCAAGGTCCTGGGATGGAGCCCCACATCGGGCTCTCTGCTTGGCAGGGAGCCTGCTTCCTCCTCTCTCTCTGTCTCTGTCTGCCTCTCTGCCTACTTGTGATCTCTGTCAAATAAATAAAATCTTAAAAAAAAAAAAAAAAGAAAGAAATAGGAAAGTGTTCCAGGATGACTATTGACCGTTTCTCAGTTTCTAGTCTAGGACCTACCTCAGGCATCTCAGGTGTGTTCCGATCTTGGCTCACATGGATACTTAAGCAAGGTTCATGTTGGCTCAGCACTTAGTCATCTTAGAGCTAAATAAAAGAGTTGAAGCTATGTGAGTAGGACACTGGTTTAATGATTTCTATTTTCATGGAAACATGCTCCTATGGCACTTTATGTAAATTAGGAAATGGTGCACTTACAGGGCAGTACAGCCTAATGGGTCAGTATAGTATACTAGGCAGTGGCTGCGACTTGCTGTACATGACCTTATAACACTTAAGCTCAATACCATTTGCTTGACTCATTTTTTTTTTTAAGATTTTATTTATTTATTTGTTAGAGAGAGAGAGAGCACAGGCAGACAGAGTGGCAGGCAGAGGCAGAGGGAGAAGCAGGCTCCCTGCCAAGCAAGGAGCCGATGTGGGACTCGATCCCAGGACGCTGGGATCATGACCTGAGCCGAAGGCAGCTGCTTAACCAACTGAGCCACCCAGGGGTCCCTTGACTCATTTTTTTATGTCTCTGTTCCATTTCTAACTGGCTCTATTATGTCAAACACTGTTTTAGTTTATAAGGTGGAAAGCATGATAAAGAATCCAAAACTCATTACATATATACTTGAGAAAGAGAAGCAAAGGATAATCAAAGTAGTATTAGGAAATCTTAGCCTTACATTTGCCCTCTCTTTTCATTAATTGGACCCCTAGTGTAATCATCATCCTAGGCTAAAACAATCTAAAGGAGTGAAAGGTGCTGGGCGGGGCTAACAACTTTCACCTGTGCTCCCAGGAACAGTCAAAAGCAGACAGCCCGATGACAGGTGCCTTCATCCTTTTTATATGGTCTTGCCTTTGAATGCATTTAAAGAATATGATATCACCAGAATAGTAGATCCTTTGAGTATTTTAGGCAATCACTACCTCACTGTGTTCAAAATGCAATGCTAACAATGCAGAGGAACTTCTTTTCTTTTTAATCTGACTTAATATAGTCATTTTCCTCAATTGTCAACTTCAGTGGAAATCCAGCAATAGATAATTTCTAAAATTAGGTCACCAAATTAAGCCACTTATTTAAGAGCTCTATGGCAGCAAACAAGGAACAGCATCATGGAATAGATTTGATAAAATTGGAGAAGTTTATACCTCAGGTCCAACCATTGCAGACAGAGGATTAGAAGAGGGGATAAAAATTACATTTAGGACTATCTTTTCAGGGTTGTAGAGAATTAATCAACTCTGGCAGGAGATAACATACTATTAAAATGCTTTGCCTCATTATAAGCTCTCATGTATAGAAAAATATCATGGTCTATATTGATTATAAAAGAAATCACAGTGTATTACCAAACATAATAGTAGAATCAAAATATGCAATTGTAGCATTTTATTTTTCATTATGATAAATTCTAAGTCATGAGATTGCATAAATTTTCAATAGTCAAATAGTTAATGTACTGGCTTTCTTGTACCCATGGCAGACATCTCTCATAGAACCATTTTCCACTTTTTCACTGACCCTGAACTTGGCCTCAGAACGCTTCCCCTGGCAGCCACTCATTGCCAGTTAATTGAGGTTAACACTTAAGATGAAAACTATTCATCATTCCACTGGTTAAATGAACTTCCTGAGAGCAGAGCAGGGACTTTGTCCTACTTATCTCCATATGCCAATGCCAGGATGTTACCTGCACAAAAGTGATACTCAATTTATAGTTGTGAATGATTAAGTACCCCAGAAATCATAAAAATTTTCATTAGCAGGTAATTCTCAAAAAAAAAAAATGCAAGTGGCCAAAGTTACAAACAAAAATCAATTTAACTTCATTTGTAAATTTAAAAAATGGACAAATAATTTTTAGCTAGATTGGCAAATATTTCTTAAAAAGTAATATTCAATGCTGGTGATAGAGGAAACAAGTACTCAGATATATGACTGGTAAGAATGTAACTTGTTGTAGTTTTTCTGGAGGGAAAATAGTTTATCAAAAATCATAAAAGTAGGGGCGCCTGGGTGGCTCAGTGGGTTAAGCCGCTGCCTTCAGCTCAGGTCACGATCTCAGGGTCCTGGGATCGAGTCCCGCATCGGGATCTCTGCTCGGCAGGGAGCCCGCTTCCCTCTCTCTCTCTCTCTCTGCCTACTTGTGATCTCTCTCTGTCAAATAAATAAATAAAATCTTTAAAAAAAATCATAAAAGTAGCAATACTTTCACATAGAAATTCTATCTGTGGAAATATATTTCATGAAAAAATATATTTGTGCCATCATTTAGCTATAAAGAAGTTTGTTGGAGTATGATATAAAAAATTCAAAATTTATAAAACCAACAACCAAGGATTGGTCAAATAACATTTGATAGCCTTTCTATATATTTTTTTGTTTCAAATTTTTATTAAAATTCTAGTTAGCATGTAGTGTAATATTGGTCTCAGGAGTAGCATTTAGTGATTTGTCACTTATATACAATACCCAGTGTTCATCACAATTAAGTGCCCTCCTTAATCTCCTTCACCCATCTAGCCCATCCGCCACCCACCTCTCTCCCTCAGCCCTCAGTTTGTTCTCTATATTTGAGTCTCTTATGGTTTGCTTCCCTCTCTCTCTGCTTTTTACCTTCTCATATATTCAGCTGTTTTGTTTCTAAATTCCACATATGAGTGAAATCATATGGTGTTTGTCTTTCTCTGCCTAATTATTTCACTTGACATAATACACTCTAGCTCCATCTACATCATTGCAAATGGCATGATTTCAGGCTTTCTATATTTTATTATTATATTATTTATAGCATTCATGTATGTATAGTATATAGCTATTAATGTTGTATAGAAGTGTACTTATCAACATGGACAAATATTTAGTATGTGCTTTTTTTTTAAAGATTTTATTTATTTATTTGATAGACAGAGATCACACCAGCAGTCAGAGAGGCAGGCAGAAAGGGGAGGGGAGAAGCAGGCTCCCCACCGAGCAGAGAGCCTGATGTGGGACTCGATCCCAGGACGCTGGGATCACGACCCGAGCCGAAGGCAGCGGCCTAACCCACTGAGCCACCCAGGCATCCCTAGTATGTGCTTTTAAGTGGCAAAATAGATTGCAAAATTTATGGTGCATGGTCTTAATTTTATAAGTATACGTATATATGTGTCTAAGCCCTAATAAAAGGGTTTAGAAACTCCAACATATTAACATTTGCTATTTCTTGATAGATAGGATACTAGGACTGTTGCTATTATTATTATTATTTTGGCTCTTTCTTTTTTCTCTAATGATCACAAGTCACTTTAATAATTTTTGAAAAGTAATTTTAATATTTAAAAACTGCTTTCTAGAATTGTTCATATTTTTCTTGATTTATTCTTCTAAAGTAAGCAGAACATTTGAAATCATTTCATTGGTCATTCTTTATAAAGTAGTAATTTCAGCATCTAAACAATAGAAGCCCTCCCTAAGGACTTCAGTGTGACCTTTTAGAGAGTTAGTCTTAAATCTGGCCCTCTTATTGACATAATCTTTGTTCTTTTTTCCTTTTCTCATTCTTCCCCTCTCCCTAAATTCTCCTCCCTCTTCATTAAAACACTGATGAGAAAATCTGAATTCAACAGGAGTCAATTGTTCTTTGCTTAGGTTCACAAGGTTATTTTTTATGATTAATAATTAAATAGACCTTATTTACTATAACAAATTAGTTAGATAATACATACCTGTCCATTACTCAAAAAATTGGAAAGTACAGAATTTTTTTTTAAAGATTTCATTGACAGACAGAAATCACAAGTAGGCAGAAGGCAGGCAGAGAGAGAGGGAGGAAGCAGGCTCCCTGCTGATGTGAGGGAGAGCCTGAGTGGGGCTAGATCTCAGGATCCTGAGATCATGACCTGAGCTGAAGACAGAGGCTTTAACTAACTGAACCACCCAGGTGCCCCAGTACAGAATATTTTTAAAAGAGTTGAAAAAGTGCCATTAATGTGATGTACTTACATCAAGTATTTTTTTTATTTTTCTGCATATTACTTCTCTTATGTAAAAAACATATTATATGTACAATTATATGTTTTATTTTTCCAGTAAACTGCAACCCGGAGCACTGGGATGGCTCAGTGGGTTGAGCATCTGGCTGTTGATTTCAGCTCAGGTCATGCTCTCAGGTCTTGAGATGGAGCCCTACATCAGGCTTTGTGCTCAGCAGGGAGTCTTTGGAGATACTCTCCCTCTCCCTTTGCCCCTCCCTACTACATGCACTGTCTCTGGCTCTCTCTCAAATTAATGAATAAGTAAATAAATCTTTAACAACAAAAAGTGCATCCTAAGTATTTTCTCAGAATTTTCTCTCTTTTTTTTTTTTTTTTTTAAAGAGTAGGTGCTGTGCCGAACCAGCATCTTTCTTATTTGTTCCTTCATTTAACAATACTGGTGAATGACTACTATGTGCCTGTTAAGAGCAAATCTACATTGTAGAGAAGATAAGCATGATTCTCTCCTCAAGGTGGGGGGATGCAGCTAGCCCACAGCAGCTGCCTTGCTTAGTCCACTGTAAAACTTAATAAATAAGTAAAGCAGTTACTGGGAAGTGAAGTGTGTTAACTACAGTCACACAAGGGACAGCAACTGCCTACACTTAGTATGATTCCTAGTCATAGTCTCCATTATTTCCCTCCCCCGTGTCCCCTAAGTGCTTTTCCTCTCTCATTGGAAACACATGGTTTACCAAATTATAATCATTGTTTTTCACATCAGGTAAGTCACACTAAGATATATGAGCACTTTACCCCAAAAATTAATTTACCAAGTTAAAACAGAAACAACATGAAATGTCAAGTTCATCTGCCCCGTCATACTTATATATTGTGTACATACTGAAGAACAGAGAGGCATCTGCATTAGATATGTCTCAAGTGAAGTAATCAGGAACTGTTCTCAAAATCTTTCATGACAAAGACAGAGCAGGAACTGACCATTCAGAAAGAGGCCTCTGGGTTCTTTCCATCCCTCAGCTGCTATATCTGGGTGGTATGACTGGAATATCCAGGGCACAGACCAGAGTGACTAGGACAGGGAGGCCCTCAGGAGGGTTCGGACAGTGGCTATTTGCCAAACAGTGTGAAAGTATTTCAACATATTAGCAACTAGTATGACAGGCTTAGCCTTCTAGGAAATAATCTCAGAATACTGTAGGTGACTTCTGCTTTAAGGGAAAGACATGATAGCAGCCAGAAAAATTCTTTTACAGCAGAATTTTTTCTTTGGTAGATCCTTTGTTAATCTCATGAAAGTGAGACTCCAGATCTACTTAGATAATTAAAAATGAGGGAGGGAGAAATTCCATGTACAGACAACTGACATCAAATACAGACATTATAAGAATGCTACTACGATAATGTTGAGACAGAGGAAAAAGGAAGAGCCAGTGGAATAACTCTGTGACTGGGGTTCATAATTGGGAAATCTGAAATGCCTAATCATTTCAAAAGAAAAAACCCAGAAAAAGAGTCATCTTATTTTATTTTATTTTATTTTTTTGGGGGGGGAGTCATTTTACTTAGTTATGAAATGGCAGTTCTTTCAATGTATATGATAATATTTTTAATATTAAATTAATATTTAAACTATTAAGCTATTAAAAACTATTAAACTAATAGTTTTCTCTTCTCTTTTAGCTTTCCTTATTAGAAAAGGCTGGATTTGGTGGTGTTCTTCTATATATTGATCCTTGTGATTTACCAAAGAATGCAAATCTTAGCCATGATACCTTCATGGTGTCACTGAACCCAGGAGGAGACCCTTCAACACCTGGTTATCCAAGTGTGGGTAAGTGTGCTGTTAATCTTTCCCATTCTTTTAAGCACTACATGTTATAATTTGTAAGTACATGCTGGATTAATCAAGGGATAGCAAAGTTGAAGAATTCTTACCACTCCATATTCAAAAAATGATTTTTATCTGCTCAAGTTATAGAGTATCCCTCCACTGGAAGAAAACTTTTTTTAGTCTATAATAGTCTGTAATAGATTTTTGTCTGGATAAGTTGCATATTTTCATATTTTATATGTTATTATTGATTGACTGAAAGTTAAATTAATACCAGGTGGGATAGGCACTCCATATAGGTGGAAAACATATTCAAATACCTAGAAGGATGAAATACCTGCTGCTTTAGGGTGTCTGTAATTATTTAAGGCACAGAATCTAGGGGTACACATGGTCCAGTTAGGTGACTTAAGAAGTGGGAAATGGTGCTGAAAAAGAATGGAATTAATATGATGAACTTGTCTGGCTCCCTAAGGGAAGGAATCTTAATCACTGGCAGCATAGAAAATGGCCATCTTTGCATCAAACATCCTTCTCTTTCTCCGTAGTTGTGTTCATGTTATTGGGGGGTCATGTGGCAGACAGAAGACAACTGAATTTGGCAGGTGCTCCTTGCATCATTGAATTTATGTCCTATTGACGAGTAGTCTATTAATATAGTCTTGGCTGTGAAAGAAGCCCTGTGAGTCCAGGCAGTCCAGAAGCCCAGGGTGAGAGTAACCCATTAACCATGACACTACAGTCAGTAATTAAACTAACAACAGCAAAAAAATCATGTAATTATTCATGTGTTCTGCCAAAAATTTTCCCTGTTTTCTATAAAATATCACAAAAAAGTTTCTAATTATCTTGTTCAAGTCCACTCTTCCTCTCTCTATGTATATTAACTTTACTGATTAATCATTAACTCCCCAACAATGAAGTAAATTGAATCAAATATGAGTTATAATTCATAAATTTTGTTAGGTCTACTGATTACTGCTTTATCCTCTAAAGTACATTGCTAGTAATCCATTTAAGAATTTTCCTTGAGACCTTATCGATAGGTATTTTTTACAGTCTATTGTCTCATTATTAGAATTTTGAAATTAAAATCAGGAAGTGTCCATCTACATCACCAAAAATGTCAGTCCACCTCTCTCATTTGCAAATGTTCAAACCTCCCTGGGTAATAACACCTCAGCTTCAAGAGTCTGCGTATGACAGCTAACTTTTTTGTGACGAATCAATGGGCTACAAGGCTATCAAAAGCTACTTTATGAATACTCTGTTCAAGTTGGTAGATTGACCAGTTGGCAACATTTGCTCTTGATATTTTTTTACGCTCAGATCATTTCATAATTGTAGAATTCTACGATATCTAGTAAAATGTTAGCCAGAGTCTCAAGCAATCTCAGAATTTTTTTCTTTTCTTTTTGTTTCATTTCTTTTGTTTTGTTTCATTTTTCTCATTTCTCTTTTCTTTTTTCTTCTTTTCATGTCTTTTTCTTTCCTCTTGTTTTTCCTTTCCCTTTCTTCCCTCCCCTCCTCTTCTCTTTCCTTCCCTTCCCTTTCCTTTGAAATAATTTAAACTCACAAAAAATTTCAAATAGATTATTTAGACAATCTGTGTGACTTTATTCCAGACATCTCACATATTAACATTTTACATAATATTATACAGTTATCAAAGCCATAAAAATAACATTGATGTGGCACTATTAACCAATTATATAGACTTTATTCAGATTTCTTCAATTCTCTCCCTCTCTCTCTATGCCCTGGTTGCTAAGAAGCTCTGATTAACCATAATGACTTATACCATTGGCTCCTGATTTATTTACCCCTTCCTCTTGCAATTATCTTAAGATCTCTGTGTCTTATGGTTTTATTCACATTTAAAAAAAAATAACACAACCGTCCTCAATTTTGTGGTCAGGGAAGGAGGAGGAGAAGGCAGGTTGTAAATTGTAAATAAAAACTACCAAAAATAATTTATTCAAAGTGAATAGCAGCATCGACTTAATACCCTAAATACTGTTAGGTAAATGATTATTAGAGGAATTAATATGAAACTACCTCTTTTTCCAATATTAGGAACTCTGTTTTATTAACTAATCTAAGGATAATGAAGTCCTAAAGAAGGGTATTGAATAATAAAAATACAAATAGGTGGTTTTGTTTCTTTGTTTTTAATATATACATAATAAACAGAATAGCATAACGAACTTTCCATATGCCTCACCTTGCTTCGTTAACTACCTACATTCTACTATTACTGTGTTGTCTGTACATCTCCTCACACCACACAACACCAATTATTTTTACAAAAAAATTCATATAAATTGAAATGCATGCATCTTAACCAACAAAAGGATATACCCATGTAATCCCCATGCCTATTTAGCTATAATACATTTTTATCACTTCGGAAATTTCAGAGTCATTCCCCATCACCAGCCCTTGCTCAGCGCCAGTCTCACTTTTATCATGGAGTATGTATTATGTTATGTGCAGGTTCTTTTGCTTAGAATAATATCTTTGATGTTTATTCACTGTTCCATGTAACAGTTTATTGTTGGAAATTATGCCACAATTTTTGAATTGATTCAAGTAGGTGTTTTTTTAAATAAGAATATTAAGGAACTCTTCTGCAACACATGATCCAAATGGATTGCTGCAATAAGACACAGGAACTTCCTATAAGATCGTTCTGCTCAGTACATCTCATTGCATATCCAAAAAGTTCTTGATTATTGTAGAATCAGAGCAAAGGATAAAAAGAAGTTTTTTTTGTTTTTTTTTTTTTAAAGGTTTTATTTATTTATTTGACAGACAGAGATCACACAAGTAGGCAGAGAGGCAGACAGATTGGGGAGGGGAGAAGCAGGCTCCCTGCCGAGCAGAGAGCCCGATGTGGGACTCGATCCCAGGACCCTGGGATCATGACCCGAGCCGAAGGCAGCGGCTTAACCCACTGAGCCACCCAGGCGTCCCTAAAAAGAAGTTTTTAAAAAACCTTTCCTCCTATATCGTGGAAAATAATGTCTTCTCATTCTTTTAATAAAAATAAGACTTTAGATTCCTTTGGCATATTAATCACTCGGAGTCTTATTTTATTTACCTTAAAAAGAATTATACTAATATAATATATATGTTGATATATATAGATATAGATACAGATCTTACAAGATTGTAAGAAAACGCAATATCTCAAACTTTGCCCCAGACTTAAATAGGAATTCTGAGGGAGGGGCCCAACCATCTGTATTCTAACAAACTCTCCATGTGGTTCTGATGCAAACGAATTTTGAGACCTGCTGAGCTAGAACCTTTATGCTTCATTTCCAAATCATAGCTGAGTGGCTAGGACTACTGACCCAAAGTTTGTGACCTCATGTTACTGTCCTTTAAACATCTTGTATTGCTGCCTTTTATTTTCCCCACCTCCATGTTAATCAGGACTGAGGAATATTTGCATTCTGGAGCCTGGGCCCAATTTTTGTACTCCATTAGCTCTCAGTAAATATTGATTGAGTGAATAATGTGTTCCTTTAACATGACTACTTGTCTTTGATGATTCTGACCCTGGGCTATACACTGACTTTAATCAACCTAATTAAAACAAAACAAAACAAAAGTGTGTATCAGCATGTATCTCTGATGGATTTGTTTATAAAATACATGGTTTTTCTCCTTAAATGCTCTGTTTGTTCTTTCATACATATTCTACCACTCAGAACAACAGAAATTCTGCTTAAGATATTAGGATATTAAAAGTCTAATCTATTCTCTTAATTCCTTTGATAACTTATCAAATATGTCAAAGATTAGGTGTCCAAAATATCAGACTTCATCATAACTACTTCTACCAACTTGCTACAAGTGTTTCAACTACACTAAACTATGATCTAAGCATTTCCTAGAACCATTTACTTTTAGAATTTTAAGACACTTTCTGGCTCATATAGGGTTCAAATAGTTTTGAGGCACAAAAACTTGATCATGTTAGTTAGGGGCTCATGTAAATGAGGCATATGAACCAACATTTACAATAACTGGTCATAATTATAACACCAGTGATTAGTTATAATAAAAATGCTTAGCTTAAAATAATTAATTGGTTTTGCTCAAAACAAAGAGGGAATCAGAAAGCTATGGATGAGAATAAATATAGGGAGGTAAGAAATAGACCCCTTTAAGGAGTATATAATTTATTCTATGTTGAAACATGGAAAAGAAAATCCTTCCTCAAATTGTAAGCTTCCAGTGGTCTGACAACTAGACTAGAAGTAGTAGTTAGAAGTCCTTTTCTTTCCATATTTTTAAAAATAATTTATCTTCTGAAACCTCTGCTTGCTATAGAGTTTATTTTGATTTTAGTACCATCTCGAAATATCTGCCTGTCTAACTTATGGACAACTAGTTAATTGAAATCCAAATTTTCTTTTATCTTGCCTGAGACTTAATTCTCCTTTTACCCCATTTACTGAAATCCATCCTGATTTAAAGTTTTCTGTATATGTCGCTCTTTATGTTTGTTACAATCCTGTTTTATCACCCCGTTTCTCTTTGTTTTAAATTCTAGAGAGGAAAGTTGTTTCAGTGGTTTTACTCTAGTGAAATATATCAAATGACACAGTTTATTTAATATTCCCAGTGTTACAGTTCAGTGGATCTGCGTGTTGTTTACCTGCTGTCTGTTCAACATCACCTATGCCAACCAAAACCCCTCATAGAATAACGAATATCACTGTCATTTGTGACAAGTCTTCTCCAGGCTTTCTTGGTCCAGTTACCTGGACAAATGTCGAAAGACTGACTTGAGTTGGCACTAAATCAACTGAGACAGTGTTGAACTATTCCCTGACTAGAATAGCAGGAAATATAAATATGTGCCTCGTTGTCAAAACAAAGTGTTAGATATTCACAGCATGAAATGTCTTGTTGCTTTGTTGGGAAAAAATAAAGTGTCTGTATTTTTATTATTTTACTCTAACTGGTGCTTCTTGTATGTGTCTGAAAGGCTTCAGCTTTACAAGAAATATTGTCTAAATTGGTCCTAAGAACCATTTAAAGAGTGGCTCATAGTTAAGCTGATTTTTTTTTCAATAAGTTTCATTTGCAGCATTGTGAGAAGAGAGATTGTCTGAATTCAAACTGCTCCTTTCAAAAATATAATTTTTTTTTGTAAAATAATTTTAGTTACTAAGTTTTCTTGGTCCCAAACAGGGAAATTTGTAATTGATTGCTATAATGTCTAAGATTACAGCCCTTTAGAGAATATTTTTGAATGATTATTGTTCATAGACAATACGTGTGCCGCATGGTTTTCTAGTCACAGTGTTCTTTACTTATTATTGTACTCAGAACTCTCTATTTTAAACTAAACACCCACTCTATCAATGGAGATAATCAGTTTGCATCAGAGTTAAAGCTTCCCCCCAAATCTGGGATTCTAAGAAGATGAAAAAATCTACTGCTTGAAAATACGATTCGTCAGTAAATTTCCATCACAATGAAGATAAGAAGCTAATTGAAACAACAAGAAAATTATTTTTACATTGTTATAGGACTTTGTATGCCTTATCTTGTTAGATCTTTCAACAGGACAGCTTTTACTGTCCCCACTTTCTAGATAGGTAAACTGATGGGTAGAGAAACTGAGCTTTATTCAAAGTGATCAGACTAATTTAACCAATACTTAAATCCCAAGTTGCCTAACTTCTAACCTAAAGGGAATTCCACTAATATTATTTTGCATCGACCATAAAATTTTGGTAAGTTAGTTTTATGAAAATAAGAATTGCATTTGGTGTGACATCAGACAAATGATTAAATTTAATGCTAAAGAACACTTGGCTCTGTTTGTTTTCTCCCCACTTTTAACACATGATTAAGTGTAATGTTGAAAATAAAATATAGAATATAATGGTAAAATTATAAAGCTTGCCTGCAGGTTTAGACTACATCAATATGACATCAGAAAAAATTGGGTTTGAATCATATGCAATTGCCAGTATTCTTCCAGAGTATAATTTCTACTCTTCTATGTAAGAATATAATAATTATAAAAGAAATTATGATAAAAGAAATAAGTTGAACAACTAATTAACTAACCGAAGTATGTGAGGAAAAACAGTAACAACAAAAGACCTAGTTTTATTTTTTCAACCACAAATTATAGAAATTATTTTAGTGGAATATATTTAAAACCTATCATTTACATGACTTTATTAACCTTTTTATCTAAGAGCTTTAAACTATATAAAATACAACCATCTGATTATCTTTCTCAAAAATACCAATTGTTGTTCTAATCATGGGTAAAACCCATTTTTTCAAGGTATTAGGCAATAGCTGAGCAGAAAATAAAAGCTGAAATTACATAAAAGAGCAAGAATATGCCTGAGAAATAATAAGTCATGCTGTACAACACAATTTTTTAAAGATTTATTGTGGCACCTAGGTGGCACAATGGTTAAGTGTCTGACTCTTGGTTTTGGCTCAGGTCCTGATCTCAGAGTGGTGAGATGGAGCCCAATGCTCCCTGCTGAGCAGGGAATCTGTTTAAGCTTCTCTCTCCCTCTCCCTCTGCCTCCCAACTCAAATAAATGAATAGATCTTTAAAAATATGTATTCATTCATTCATTCATTCATTCGTTCATTCGTTTGAGAGAGAGATTGTGAACAGGAGCTGGGGGAGAAATAGAAGGAGATGGAGAAAGAGAATCTTTTCCCCCATAAGTGCAAAGCCCCATGCAGGGCTCCATTTCAGGACCCTGAGATCAGGACCGGGGCCAACGTTAGACACTTAACGTCTGAGCCACCCAGGTACCCCCACAACACAATTAATTTTACTTTTTCCAGCCAGTTTTCATACTTTCTCATCTGTCATGGTCAGGAACTATATAGTACAGTAGCTGGTGGTCTTACTTTTGACAAACTTAAGCTATCTTAGAGGAAAGATTAGAACTAATGTCAGAAATAAACTTAAAAAAATCCCTGCAGTCTGTTTTTACATTCACTATGAAATGATAAAGGCAATATAAAATAATAGCAATTTTTATTTCTGAACTATCCATTATGAAGAGTGAATTTTCAACAGGTGGCAAATGACATGGTGGGAGTATCAGACAGGATTCTCGTAGCCTTATATATTAAGTGTCAGTATTTTAAGAAGTTGATTTCCAAATCAGCAATTATAGTCAACTCAAAAGTATTCTTTGTTTATGTCATTCAGAAAATAGGGCATGCTTTTCTGTTCATTATTTTCTTTTCCACTTAGTGGCAAAAAATATCCATATTATGCCAAAGCAATCTGAAAATTAATACTTAATTATATAGTGGCTAAGAAAAACTTTCTATGTCCATGTTAAATGTGATGCTCTTGCTTAAATATCTAAATAGGTCAAGGTAATTATGGCTTTCATGAATTCCTTTTTATTTTTTTTCCCATTTTTCAGCTTTATTGAGGTATACTTGACAAAAGTTCAATATATTTGAGGTATACAGTATGATAAGTCAATAAATCTATGAATTATGAAGGATCCCCACATTCCTCACCTAATATATTTATCTTCTCTTTATTTTTTCTTTTTTTCTTGAGAACACTTAACTTTTACTCCCATAGCAAATTTCAACTATATAATACAATATGGTCAACTATAGTCACCATGTTATACATTAGATCTTCAACCATCATTCTTTTTATAATTGAAAGTTTGTACACATTTGCCAGACTTTCCCTTTTTCTCCCACTTCCCAGACCTGGCAACTGCCATTCTACTTTGATTCTGTAAGTCTATAAATTCAATCTTTTTTATTTATCCTTTTTCCTTCTTCTTCTCCTTCTTGTTCTTCTTCTTGTCCCTCCTCTTCCTCCTCCTCCTCCTCCCCCCACCCCCCTCCTCCTCCTCCTTCTTTCTTTTTCTTCTTCTTTTTAGATTACACATATAAGTAATACCATGCAATATTTGTCTTTCCTAATCTGGATTATTTCATTTAGCATAAAGCCCTCCAGATTCATCTAAGTTGTTGCAAATGGCAGGAATTCCTTATTTTTGGTTGTACTATATTTTCTTTGTTTGTTGTTCATTCCTCTATTGACTGGCAAATAGGTGGTTTTCATACTTTGACTATTGTGATTAATGCTGCAATAAACATAGGAATATAGATATCTTTTTGAGATAGTGTTTCCATCGCCTTTCAATACATACACAGAAGTAAGATTGCTTGGTCTTATAGTAGTTCTATTTTTCTTTTGTTGAGGAACCTCCATGGTGTTTTCCATACTGGCTATACCAGTTTACATGACCACCAACAGTGTACAAGAGTTCTCATTACAGCCTACCAGCATTTGTATCTTTTACTTTTTGATAATAGACATCCTAACAGGTATAAGGCAGTATCTCATGATGGTTTTGATATGCATTTCTTGGATGATTGGTGATGTTGAACACCTTTCTGTGTACCTGCTGGCCATTTGTATATGATCTCTAGAAAAATGTCTATTTAGGTTCTTTACCCACTTTTCAATTGGATCCTTTCCTTCCCTTCCCTTCCTTTCTTTTTTTTTTCTTTCATGAATTATATGAGTTCCTCGTATATATCAGATAATAACACCTATCTGATAAGTGATTTGCAAATATATTTTCCCATTCCATAGGTTGTCTTCTCATTTTGTTGATGGTTTCATTTGCTGTGCAGAACTTTTTTAGTTTGATGCAGTCCCACTTGTTTATTTTTGCCTTTTTTTTTTCTTTTGGCCTTGCTTCTGGTGGCAAACCAAATCCAAAATATCATTGCTGATACCAATGTAAGGGCTTACCACTTACATTTTCTTATAGGAGTTGTATGATTCCTTGCCTTATTTTGAAGTCTTTAATCTACTTTATGTTGATTTTGGGGAATGGTGTAAAATAGGGGTCCAGTTTCATTCTTTTGCATGTAGCTATCCAATTTTCTGAGTACCATTTATTAAAGAGACTATCCATTCCCCATTTTATATTCTTGGCTCCTATATCCATAATTAATTATCCATATATGCATGGGTTTATTTATGGGCTTCTCTGCATTTGCCAATACCATACTGTTTTGATTACTACAGCTCTATAATATAGTTTCAAATTGCAAAGCATGCTGCTTCCCCCTTTGTTCTTTTCAAGATTGCTTTGGTTATTTGGGATCTCTTATGGTTCCATACAAAGTTTAGGATAGTTTGTTCTATTTCCATGAAAAATGCCATTAAAATTTTTATAGGGATTACATTAATCTATAGATCTGTTCTGGTATTATAGAAATTTTAACAATATTAATTCCTCTAACCCAGGAATATGGGATATCTTCAAATTTATTTACATTTTTAAAAATTTCATTCAAATCAAGGTCTTATGGTTTTCAGTGTACAGATATTTCACCTTGTTGGATAAACTTATTCCTAAATAATTTATTCTTTTTGATGCTGTTGTAAATAGAATTAATTTCTTAATTTCTCTTTCTAATAGTTCATTTTTAGTGTACAGAAACATAATTTGATTTTTGTAAATTATTTTGCCTTTTGCAACATTACTAAATTTGTCTATTCTAACAGATTTTGGGTGGGGCCTTTAGGGTATTGTCATCTTTCATCCCTTTTTTTTTTTGACTTGGATTTTTGTCTTTCTTTCCTAATTGCTCTGGCCAGGATTTCTAGTACAGTGTGGAATAAAAGTGGTGCTCTTGTTCCTGATCTTAGAGGAAAAGCTTTCAGTTTCAGCTCTTCACTGTTGAGAATGATTAGCTGCGGCCTTGTCACATATGGTCTGTATTATTTTGAGGTACTTTCCCTACATAACCACTTTGTTGAAAGTTCTCATCATAAATGGTTGTTGAGTTTTGTCAAATGCCTTCCCTGTATCTATTGAGGTCATATGACTTTTATTCTTCATTCTGTAATGAGACATATTATACTGATTTACATATGTGGAACATCCTTGTGTCTCAGGAATAAATCTCACTTTATCATGGTGTAAATCCATTTAATATCCTGATGAATTTTATTAGCTGTTTTGTTAACTCTTTTGTTGAGAATTTTTGCACCTATGTACATTAGGTATCTTGGCCTCTGATTGATTGATTGATTATCTTTTTTTTTTTTTTTTTGTGGTGTCCCTGTCTGGTTTTGTTATCAGTTTCATGCTGACTTTATAAAATGAGTTTGAAAGTATTTCAAAATACTCCTATCTTTTGGAAAAATTAAAGAAGGGTTGGTATTAACTCTTCTTTAAATATTTGGTAGAATTCAATAGTGAAGACATCTGGTCTTGGAGTTTTCTTTGTTGGAGGTTTTTTTGGGTTTTTTTGTTTTGTGTTTTTAGAGATTTTATTTATTTATTTGAGAGAGAAAGAGTGAGAGAGAGCATGAGAATGGGGAGGGTCAGAGGGAGAAATAGACTTCCCACTGAGCAGGGAGCTGGATGTGGCACTGGATCCTGGAACTCCAGGATCATGACCTGAGCTGAAGGCAGACATTTAACCAGCTGAGCCACCCAGGTGCCCATGTTGAAAGGTTTTTGATTTAAAATTCTTACTAGTAATTAGTCAGTTCGTATTTTCTATTTCTTCATGGTTCATTTTGGTAAGTCATATTTTTGTAGAAATTTATCTATTCCTTCGACATTGTCCACTTTGTTGCCATAAAATTATGCATAGCAATCTCTTAAGTTTCTCCAACAATCTCTTTTTAATCTCATAAATTAGTAGTAGCCAGTAATATAATATTGAATTTTCTAACAAACATTTGTTTTCTAAATATTTTTCGATCATTTACTGAATTTTAATCAATTACTTTACTTTATGTCCTATACGGCATTTGATTTTTGTGTATTTTTATCCTTTTTGCAAAACCAGATATAATAAAGATGTTAGTTTCTGTAAGCTTTACTGCAAATTCATTTTAAAGTAAATCTAAACTTCAAGTAGAAATATAGCTAAATAAACCAAGATTTGAAACTACCTATTTTCCAATCTTTTTCTCAAGATTTATTTATTTATTTATTTATTTTATTTTTTGGGGGGGAGAGAGAGAGCATCAGGGGATGGGCAAAGGGAGAGGGAAAGAAAAGATCTCAAGCAGACTTCCTGCTGAGTAAAGAGCACAATTTGGGGTTTGACCTCAGGATCCTAAGATTGTGACCTGAGCCCAAATCAAGAGTCCAACACCTAACTGACTGAGCCACCCAGGTGACAGTATTTGTCAATCTGTATATATAAATAGCAAAGTACAGTAACTGAGATACAAATTCTTATTATATAGGTTGCAATAGGAAAACTATGGAGGTGATAGAAGAATATAGATGAAATCTTGCTGATTTTTCTAAAGGCAGTAAAGTTAATACATATAAATTAATTTTTTGTTTTTGTTATGTTTAAATTTTGATATAATTTAAGATTAAAGACTGATTGGTAGAGTAGTACAAAGAACTTCTGTTTCTTGTGTGTGTGTGTGCGTGCGTGCACGCACACAGTTTTTACCTTTGAACCAAAAGTATGCAGTAAAAATATCGTGATTAGAAATTTGTTGGGTTAGTTCTTCATCTTCACCCTTTCTTTAGTGTGGTTGATACTAATTTAAAATGTATTTAGAGGGGTGCCTGGATGGTTCAGTCATTAAGCGGCTGCCTTTGGCTCAGATTGTGATCTGGGTCCTGGGATCCAGCCTCCCATCAGGCTCCCTGCTCATTGGGGAGTCTGCTTTTCCCTCTCCAGCTCCCTGTGCTTGTGTTCCCCCTCTTGTTATCTCTCTTTGTCAAATAAATAAATTGAATCTTTATAAAAAATAAAATATATTTAGATTTATTTATTTTTATTTATATTTCACTTTAAATGTTTGTCCCCTCTGTCTTTATTGACTTCCTTTAGTATAAAATATAACGTGGTTCCAAAAGTCAAAATTATACAACCATGAATATTCAGAATAGTGTCACTATCCTCCCCTGCTCCCAGCTCAGTTCTTCCATTTCACTTTACTCACTCCCTAATGGTCTTTCCTGTATTTCTTTTTGTAGAAAATAAGCAGATAAATGTATATTCTTTTATCCCCCCTTCAATTTTATATAAAATATAGCATACCTTTGGGCGCCTGGGTGGCTCAGGGTGTTAAAATATAGCATACCTTAATACTTATTTGTACTTTTTTTTTTTCCATTGAGCAATTTTAAAAATCTCACCCTATCAGTTCTTAGAAATTGCCAATAGCTGGGTTCTCCAGGAGCAGGAGCTGAGAAAAAAGTGTAGTTGTCAGAATTTTTATTAGAGATCAACACTTGTGGGGGAAAAAGAGAGCACAAGCAAGGTTGGGAAGGGGTAGAAGTGGAACTACAGAATAGTTCAACCACCCATGAGTATATGGTCTGTCAGAGTTGTTCATGAGTGGACCAAATGACCAAGCCTTGATGCCTCTTCTGATAACAGTCTTTGGTTGTGTGCCTCCCCAAGAAGGCATGCCACTGGGTAAAATGATTCTCTATGACTAAGGCAAACTCTACATGGCTTGACAGCTGGTGGCTCTCTGCTGATAGCACTTAGACCATCAGGTTTAAAAATACCCCTCCCCTTGACAGAATGGTATATTAAGACATGACATCACCATAGTAACGACAGAAATTTGATTTTAGCTCCATTCTTAGTCATGAGTTACAAGGGCTGAAGCTGTGCTGTCTAATATGGTAGTCATTAACTATATGTGGTTATTTAATTTTAAATCCAATTAATTAAATTTACATAAAATTAAAGATTCTGTCATTCGGGCCACATTTCAAGTGCTCAGTAGCCACATGTGGCTATTAGAGAGTATGTCCAGGAATCAGGAAAGTTCTACTGGATGAGCACTACAGAGTAAACACCTAAAGCAGTGTGATTTTATACAAAATTTGGTGATGAACTACTGTTTTAGATCATCCTTGAGACTCTTTCTTAGAGAATCAAAGATTGTTTGTCTTTTTTACCACCTGAATGATTTAAAATCTATTTACAAAGCAGACTCTAAGAACCATGTGTTGGGTATGCTCCATGAGTTATTTTATGGTTTAGTGTTGAACCAAAACATAGTTGAGTGCTCCTAGAGTAAACATTTTCCATTTCCAGTATTCTCTGAAGAGCTTTTGAATTTTAAGTATGTAAAAATAAATCTTGTAATGCTACTTTAAAGTGTTATTGCATTTGCTTCAAACTGCTGGCATTGTAAATTTTAGTCCCATACAATTTCATTTGAGAGATACATCCTGGATGAAAAAAAAATGTGTTCTACGTTTGTTTTGCTTATCAACAGCCACTCTGTTCTAAATTTTTCAGTGAGAATTGAAAAAATTAAACCTGGTGAATATTATGGATTTTTTTGAGAGATAACCATCTCAGTTTTAGACTTTTGAGGAACATAAATGTGGACAACTTTTGTAATAAGTTGAAAGCCAGACTCTGGTACATCTTTTGGATTAAATATTAACTCTGTTTTTGGAAAAGGGTCAGATAATTAACTTTGTTTCCTTGACTACTGAAGAACATGAAGTGACATTTCCTATATATTTACAAAAATTGTAACTTACATGCATATACCCCATATGATTATTGAATACCCTCACTGCCTTCTATTGGGCACAAAAGCTCTTTCTTTTCTACTTCTTATTTATTGCCCAGGCTTTTGACTTGATAACATTTACAGAAGTATATTCAGTACATTTATTAAGGAAAAGGAGGGTTAAACTAAGCAACACAGATTTCTTTACTACAGAACTTTAAAACCTATTATTGTGATGTGTTTTCCAAAACTCCAAAAGCATTGTAGTCTGGGAAATTTCCCAAATTTATTTGACCATAAGTTCATTTTCAGAGGGGCATCTGGAAGGGCTATCTTTGAGTCAAACATACTGAGGGATTGCTGGCTTGCAGCACCTGCCCCTTCCCCTTTCCCTTTCTGCTGCAAATCCTTCCCTAGTTTTATGCCCCTACACAGAGATGTATGGCTTGTACCTCAGCTTTTGTACATTTTGTAGCTTGAGGTACAATGTAAAAAATAATGCAGAAAGTAGAAAGGGCAGGGCTGATTAGGTCACGTAGTAACAGCAAAGTTAACACCTGCTTATGAGTCAGCAGGAAACGGAACACCTGGCAACAAAAAAATAATCTGGTTGATTGTTTAACAATTAAAGTTGTAATTAAATTTATAATTGAATTTTTGGTGTAGTCTCAAGTCTGGAAAATCAGTGTGTCCCAGCTAATCTTTTCCTCAGCATGATCTGTTCTGGTTCATTGCTGATCATGTTCAAAAATCTGTTTTTTAAAACACAAATCTGAACAAAATTCCTTTTTTTTTAAAGATTTTATTTATTTATTGACAGGGAGAGAGAGATCACAAGTAGACAGAGAGGCAGGCAGAGAGAGAGAGGGAGAAGCAGGCTTACTGCTGAGCAGAGAGCCCAAAACAGGGCTTTATCCCAGGACCCTGGGATCATGACCTGAGCCAAAGGCAGAGGCTTTAACCCACAGAGCCACCCAGGTGCCTCCAAATCTGAACAAAATTCTTTTTTTTTTTTTTTTAAGATTTTATTTATTTTTCCGATAGACAGAAATCACAAGTAGGCAGAGAGAGAGAGGAGGAAGCAGGCTGTCCGCGGAGCAGAGAGCCCGATGCGGGGCTCGATCCCACGAACCTGGGATCATGACCTGAGCCGAAGGCAGCGGCTTTAACCCGCTGAGCCACCCAGGCACCCCTGAACAAAATTCTTAAACAGCTTTCTTTAACCAGTCCCTCAGGTGATTTTTCTTATTTCAGCAATAGAATAGAAAATGCATTCTTATCCTGAGAAAAACAGATAGATAAAGTGACAGTTCTTAAGATAATAGAGATATACACATTTTTAAAGCAATAGGCCAAAAAGATAATATGCTTTAGGCAATTATTTCTAGAATACATCTCATTGAGATTTTCACCTTCTCCACATACTTAAGTTATTGCTGTAATATCACTCTGAAAATCTCAGTCATTTCAATATTTCAAGAAAGCTTTGGAATCCATGATGAACATTAAGCTGAGTAATCAACAGGCCAGATTACTATTCAGTCACCTCAATCAGGGTGATGCTTGCTGTTCCTGGGATGCATTTTGGTACACTAGAGAAAATGGGACAAAAACGGAGGAATTTTGTTTAGACTTAGGGTAACTATGTAATATATAGACCAACCAGGACACTTGAGAATGAAAAGGGTTGCCATGAACAGCTACTTAAAATAACAGGTATTTATTGGATGATATGGTGATACTATTTAGATTAGAACTAAGACTTACTAATAGATTTTACCACGGTATCCAAGTGATTTTTTTAGTCAAGGGGTGTTGAGAGCAAAAGTTTCCTCCCCCAAATAAATTCATATATTGAAGTACTAACTTCCTGTATCTCAGACTGTATTTGGAGACAGGGTTTTTAAAGAGGAATTGAGTTAAAATGGGAGAATTGAGATGGACCCCATTCCAATATGACTCATGTCCTTCTAAGAAGAGGAGAGGAGGACACAGACAAAGGGAGAGGACTACCATGGCATCACAGAGGGACAAGATGGCCATCTGCAAGTCAAGGTATGAGGCCTCAGAAGAAACCAACCCCGCAGACACCTTGATCTCAGACTCCCAGTCTCCAGCACCGTGAGAAAACAGATTTCTGTCGTGAAGCCCCCAGGTCGATGGTACTTTTTTATAGCAGCCCTAGCAAACTAATACAAGTGGAAGTTATAAAAACAGCTTCTTTGATGTTATCATGAAAAGTACAAAGGAAAGTGATACACCTTTAGCATGCCTCTATTTTCAGAGTCCTCCAGAAGAAAAACAAAGTGTTGAGTGTAGCAACTATTATGGTCCTTACCAGTCTGTGTTCTGGATTAGGTCTAAGAAACTCTTCTTGGTTTATGACTTGGACAATCCAGTATAATCAGGCCCTAGCACCCTAACTCTGGCATCAGCTCTAATAAAAGACAGGTGTGGAATTTTGCTTAATTATTCAGTCCTAGTCCTTCACAGGAGAAACTGGACTTCCCAGCCTCTAAGGTAGCAAAGCATGTAAATGAGTTTTTAGATACACAGAGGTATGTGAGGAATGTGATTCTGTGGTAGAAGAGAGGTTGTGAAAAGATAGGTGGAGCAGTCTGCATTCAGTTGACCCTAAGAGAAGATGTGACTTGAAAGAAAGTCCCTGTGGTGGGACAGATTCGATCCATTTTTAAGTGTAGTGATGGTGAATATTCAATATTAAATTATTGTTTTTTTTGTTTTTGTTTTTGTATGTGATCCCAAGCCTTTTCTAAAAGCCCATGAAAGACAACAACTCTACATTAGGTTGCTGTGGGAAAGCGCAGGGCAGGGGCAATAGTTGTAGGTGGGAGGGAGCTGAGAGTTTGGGGCAATCTCAGCAATGGGTTTCTGCAGAGGGGCCCAGTTCCCATGAGAAAATTGTAAAAAGCTATTATAAGCTCCCAGTTTTACAGCAGCAGAGATTCTGGGCAGGTTATCAATTTAGGAAAAGCAGAGGAAAAAGGAAAAAACAAAAACAAACAAAAAACAAAAACAGGAACAGAGTGCCTAGACCAGTATGAAGAGTCCCATGTCCCAGGAGAATCACAGTCACTCAGATATGAACAGGGATGCAAGACTCCTTTAGGTTCCCCTTAAGTAAAGTTCAGATTGGTCCCACACCTGCTCTTGGACTGAGCCTTGTGGCTCTGTCCCGTCAGCTGAGTCAACTGAGGTGACCAGGAAGGCATGCTCAAGGAAGTGAGAGAGTCATTATCTCAGCTGTGCCAGTCCAAGTGCTGCAGAGAAAGGAGGGAAGGCAGAACAGTAACTGCACTGGCGAGGTACAAAGCTGAAGTGTGGTAATTAGAACTAGGGCAGGAGGAGTTTGAAAGAGTCACCAAACAGCCGGGAGCAGAGCCTCTGGCAAGATCGCAGAACCGGGAGTCGGGCACCGCTAAGCTGACACAGTGGACTGGCCTGCAACTCGAAGCCAGTTTTCAGCAGGCTTCAGGAGAATAACATTAAATCTCGGAGTCAGTTTTGCAAATAATGTGGCAGTCACATCATACACGGACTACAATCACTAATCAAAAGTTTGAGAGCCTGTGCAAAATGAGGGGGTTGGAGGATCCCACATTAGGGATCTTCCAGCTGGAAACTGGAAGGCTCAATTTGGGTGAATGCAGCATGAAGGAGTGCCACATGCCTTGCATTGTTTGTTTCTTTTTTCCCTTTTTAACTCCACTGCTGCATGTGAATAATGATTCGCAGTTTTAGATTTCTGTCACCAAAAAGGAACTTGGCAGTCACAAATGCACTATGTTCCATATAAAAATGAAGAAATACAAGACTTGTCTCTTCAACTGCACCATGAAATACCCGAATCTTTGAATGCTGCCTTGTGTTTGTCTTTAATCCTTTACAGTGTCTAGCTTGATCTCGTGGACATACTATGTGTGAACAGAAGAGCGAATGCCGTTAATGAGAATGAGCCCTAAAATAAGTGCTGATTATTACTTGAGGTGCTGACAGCCTTGAGATGTGGCTCCTCTTTCCAAAGAACCACACATAAAAACATAAAAATTACCTGTAATTCTAGAGGATTCATGGATCCCCTAGGGAAAAAGGTATCTCTAGATATCCCCCATTGTGGACTTATAGAAACCACATAAAGAATTTCTTTCCTCAGGTATCCATTACCTATTTGAGCAGACTTTGTGTTCAGAAGAGAATATAATTGGGGGGGAATCAAGATTTTTCTAGAAGCAAAAAGTTCAAAACTAAGAAGGAAATGTGTTAAAATCTGGACACTGAGTAGTCAGCAAAGAGTTGCATCACTTTCTGAAAGAAAGGTAATCTCAACACATCACTATTTAGCAGTCTATAATTAAGTCACATGGATAATTATTTTTAGCCTTGCGAGAGTTTCAAGTGTAGAGCATGTGATATTCACAATCACTGGTAAATCTCTAATCATTTTACAACCTCTTCTGTAAATCAAGAACACAACATAGGAGAAGAATCATTTTGGTAAATATAAATCAAATTTCCATATTGCCAGTTAGTAGGTAGCCCATTAGAAGCCATAAAGGAATGCTGCAAATTTTATAAATATGAAAATAACTGTGATATAGTTAGGACTGCTATAAAAACACATTTCAACTTGATGGGGTAGATGTTGGTAAAATAGGACTTTTTTCCTTAGGATGTACTTCTCTGCGTAGGAAGGGCCAGGTGATTTACATCAGAATGGTGAACAAGGCCAGAGATCAGTGAGCTGTGCAGCTCCTGCACAAGAGAGCAGGGTTCAATGGTTGAGAGAAAGCCCACTGGTACTTCAGGATCCTCCCTTTTGTGAGGAATTCCAGCTGGGACCCAGGGCAGTTAGACAACTCATTATCCTCTTACTTCTATATAGAGAAGGCAGTTCTCAGTAGGGAGTATCAGGAGTAGCTTTGTGGCAGCATGGCTTCCTCAAGTGGCCCTACAGTGTGGAAGCAAGCCCCTGTCACACTATTCAACATTATCAGCACTTTTCTGGTTTCGATGAAGTAAAGAAGAAATATTCATGATCATGGACTCTTCTTTCCCTCAAGATCTATTTATATGCCCTAAGAGTGCCCTCCTTTATTCAATCAACAAGCATTTCTCAAGTGACTATTATAAGTGAAGCATAAGAAGGCAAAAAGTAAGAGTCTTATTCAAGAAGGTAAAGATCTAAAAGGGAAAACAATGTAACAGTAGTACAGAAAGAAAAATAAGGTACTACAGGAATGGGCTGGACACAGTCCTCACTCAGCCTAAGAAGTCAGTTACAGAGGAGGTGCAACTTCCACTCAAGTTTTGGGGTTTTCCTTTTTTTCATTATTGAGGTATAATTCACATACCATAAAATTCACCATTTTGAAGTGTACAATTCACTAGTTTTTTAGTGTGTTCACAGAGTCTGGCAACATTCACCACTATTTAATCCCCAAACATTTCAACACTCCAAAAAGGAAAACCTGTACCTATTAGTAATTACTCCTGATTTATCCCTCCCTCCAACTCCTGGCAACTGCTATCCATGTTCTGTCTCTAGGGATTTCCCTACCCTGGATATTTCATACAGATAGAATTGTCTATCCATTCATTAGTTGACAGGCATTCAAATTTTCTTCACTTTCTGGCCATCATAGATTCTGTTACTACAAACATTCCTATACAAGTTTTTGTGTGAACATATGCTTTCAGTTCTCTTGGGTATATACCCCTCATAGACCGATGGATCATATAGCAGCTCTATGTTTAAATTTTGGAAGAACTGCCAGATTGTTTCCTGTAGATGTACCATTTTAAATTTTCACCAGCAATATATGAAGGGTAATATACCCTTACCTTCCCTTGCTATTTTTCGGTTTTTGTTTTTTATTGTTCTTTTTTCCCTGTTTTTGTTTTTGTTTTTGTTTTTTTAAGTTCTATTCATTGTAGTGGTAAACTGGTAACTTACTGTGGTTTTAATTTGCATTTTCCTAGTAAGTAAAGATATTAAACATTTTTTATGTCATTATTGATCATTTGTATATCTTCTTTGGAGAAATGCTTATTTTGATCCTTTGTCTACTTTTGTCATTGAGTTTTATCTTTATCAGTACTTGATTTCTAAATATCTCCTACTATGTATAGTGTACACTGATGCACAAAAGTTTTTAATTTTGATGAAAATGAAATGATCTTTTACCCCTCTTTTGTTGCTTGTGCTTTTGATGTCATATCTAGGAAACTTGCCTCGTCTGAGGTTGCCAAGTTCAAGATTTACACCTATGCTTTCTTTTAAGAGTGTTATAGTTTTAGTTCTTACATTTAGGCCTTTAATTCATTTTGAGTTAATTTTTGGAAATGGTATGATATAGGAGTCCAAATGTACCCTATTTCATGTGGATATCTAGCTGGTACAGTACCATTTGTTGAAAAGAGTGTCTTTTCCCCATAGAATGTTTTGGCATCCTTGTTGAAAATCAATTATGTATTGGTACATAGATTTATTTCTGTACTCTCAATTCTATTCATATTTATATGTCTATCCTTATGCCAACACCATACTGTCTTGATTATGTAACCTTGTAGTAATTTTTATAGCTTGTGGGAAGTGTCAGGCTTCAACTTTGTTTCTGTTTTGACTATTCTGAGTACTTTGAATTTCTATATAAAACTTGGACTAAATTTTGAAAGATGATTTGGAGATGGCCAGTCACAGAAGAGATTAAATTTCTTGGATGAAATGCTTTTGGATAAAGAGGTGTCTGAGGAAAACAGCGGGAATATAACTAAAATCTGAGCGTGAGATGGATTCCAGGTAAACTGCTACACAATCACAAGCGCTGAGACAAAGGAGCAGGTACTTTAAGATTGAATATGGCTGGACCAGAGGTTAGGGAATTGTGAGATATGAGGATGGAATGATAGGTGGGACCGGATCATAAAGTATTTGATCCTGTAGATTTATCCTGTAGGCAGTGGGGAGCCACTAAAGTTGATGGCAATTCTTTCTTCTTTCAGTATTAAAGTAAATACTCTTTCCTGGTATTTGCAAAACATTGGAGTTATTTTGGGATATGGATATGGGTATGAGTATGGATACACACATACACACACACACATATACACACACACTTTTAAAACTAACCCCAAATACTCTCCCAAATAGTATTGAGTTCTGTTTGTACAAAGTAAGTCTCAGGAGGTGCTCTGGGTACTTTATAGTTAATTTCCCAAGACAGAAGGGAAAAAATGAAGCAAGGGAAATCAGAGTGGGAGAGGAACCATGAGAGACTGTGGATTCTGGGAACCAAACTGAGGATTTCAGAGGGGAACGGTGTGGGGGTGGATGAGCCTGGTGATGGGTATTAAGGAGGACACATATTGCTTGGAGCACTGGGTGTTATACTCAAACACTGAATCATGGAACACTACATCCAAAAAAAAAAAAAAAAAAAAAAAAACTGTAAGAGTAACTAACCTCTCTAAATTATGTACATTATTGAGAAAGACCAAAGAAATAGTAATGAATTAAAAGAAAAATATTCCCTGTTATTTTTGTTTCAAACTTCCCTTTATGTTTGTTTGTTTGTTTTGTCTTTTGCTTGGTACTTAACCGAAACTTTACAACTATTATTGTCCTCAGAGACATCTTTTCATAATGCGTGAAGTTTAATCACCTAGGGTGAGAGAAGCCTTACCTTATACTATAAACCCTAATGGAAAAGTCCAATATGCTTCTCCCTCTGACTTTCTGCCCTCTCATGTTCTCTCTCACTGTCTTTCTCTCTCAAATAAATAAATAAAATCTTTAAAAAAAATTAAAAATAAATAAATAATGTGCTGAATGTAAGCATTGGCTTTCAATTTAAATACTTCAGTTAAATATGTCAATTCAATCTCAATTCATCCACTTATTACCCCCACCCCCTTTCTTAAAGATTTTATTTAGTTATTTGAGAGAGAGAACACAGAGCAAGAAAGCACAGAGGGAAAGGGAGAAGCAGACTCCCCGCTAAGCAGGGAGCCCAATGCAGGACTCGGTCCAAGGACGTTGAGTTGACGACTTTTGCTGAAGGCAGATGCTTAACCAAATGAGCCACCCAGGCTCAATATCTTTCTAAAATGTGTTGATGGCCCAGTTTAACATCTAAGAAACCAAGAAAAAATTAAATTAAGGAAAGTAAGCAAGGAAACTTAGACCACTTTACAATCCAAGTTTTTGAGGCACTGTTTAGTTCACTGAGCTATCTTTTATGCATCGTGTGTGAATTGTTTACACATCTGCTTGGAGGCTGTGTGTGTTGGTTATGTTTTTCTTTTTACCTAATGATCAAATGGAAAAGTGAGGGTCAGGGAAATCAATAAAAATATGCATTGTATGCGAGGTAATAGTTAAAAAATAAAATTTATTTAAAAATTTTAAATTTAAAAATTTATTTAAAACGTATTAAAAGTGAAAGAGGGCAGTAGAAAGTATTAAAAGTGAAAGAGGGCAGTAGAAAGGTAGGAAAGAGATAGAACAAGTGGAATGAGAAGATACAGTGAATGGAAGCACTATTTGAGTGACCTATATATTCAACTGCAAAAGGGAAAGAGAAGGTTATTGAATAAGTTTTGGTTAAAACCAAAATCCTCTTCCTTCTATGCTGCAAGATTCTGGAACTTGTCTCAATTCTGAAATAACTCCATTTCTATCTCATAAACCTACTTCTGAGAAACACCAGTTTAATACTTACCAACTGTCTGTTATTTTCTCTGCCAGGATCACTCATGATCTTGAACTGCTATTAAAAAGTTGGGAAAAGTTATACTAGTGCTGAAGCAAGAGTCCAAAGCATTTATGTGTTGGCATCGAGATAGATATCACTGTATTTGGCAGTTTCTTTACCAGGTGCATAAAAATCAGCACTTCTGTATGATAGCACTCTCTTGGAATCCTTACTCTGTTTCAACTTTGCAGCATGGCTAGAATTCAATAGTGGAAATGGCAGGAAGTCCTGCCCCATACATCCCACACAGTTTGATGTCCATTAGTCAGCTCTGCTTGTCCTGTTCAAAACAACTCTCAAGATGGGGCTATGATAAACCTATTTTCTGCCAAAAACTTTCCTTTCCTGCTTCTCCTCTGCTTTAATGGGTTATTTGAACTATGGAAATGATTTGGATAGATTAAAATTTTGGTAATGCTTATGTATTTTCCCTTGTATTATTTACTTGATAATTATGGATTATCGACATATGAGTCTATTTTGAAAATTTTAAAAAAAGCTCTTTCTGACTTATCCAGAAATATTAGAGATGTGCCTATATACAGTTTATTATTGATGTTGATAGTATAAGAAACTAGATTTAAAAAATACTTCAAGGATTACTGTTTTCTTTTATAATCAGTTTTCACCGCTTAATATTCAAGCAATTTTGCAAAGCAGTCATTTATTGGACACTTATTATGTACGAAGCACTTTTATAAATATTGTACAAGTATTTACTCTTTGAACCTCACAAATACATGTGAAGTAGGTATTGTCATTATTTCTGTTATTAATTTCCACTGTGCAAATGAACAAACTGAAGTAAAAACAGATTAAACCGTTTTCCCCCCAATAATGTAGTAAGTGGAAGAATTGAGGTTGAATTGAAGCATTTTGAATTCAAAGCCTATGCCCATATGTAGCACATTATGAAGCCAGTGTAAACTAGTCAGATAATATTGTTACTGTTTTGCAAAAATAATACAAAACAAAAACAAAAACAAACAACCCTACCTCCCCAAAACTGGAGCTCAGGTTACATTGAGTAACTTTCCTAAAGTATTAATTATTTCATATTTTATTTATATTATATTTATAATATTATATTTATATTTATTTATATTTATTTATATTATTTTATATTAATATTTCATATATTCTTCCATGTTACACTGAATCATGATTAATACTATAGCTACTTAATATCATAGCTGACCCTTAGGAAGTAGTCAGTGAATGTTTGTTTAATTAAATAATATTAAAGAGAAGTATGAAAGGGATAGTATTTTTTAAATAGCTTCTGATGTATCTTCCTTTTGAGGTCAGTTTCTCTTCCAGTTCCCTTCCTACTATATTGGACACAGAAAACAGTGTATCAAATGCCACTCCTTAGAAAATAAGCATATGTTGCAGGCAAGTTTCTTATAGTCAGAAAGGAGCTTTCTGGTCCTTCGGAGAAGGAGAGAGAGTGAAAATGAGAACAAATTCTGGAATATGGTGTTTTTGTGTTTTGTCTTTTGAATTCACCTGGCAGGTGACTTCCAGCTCTGTCCCACTTGGTGATCACAGTGGAGGTGAAATGGCAGTGTGCTGTGTTTGGCAAAGAGAAGTCCCAATGTGGCACTGAGAAATCTTCCTCAGCATTCATGCATCATGGAATGGAACCCATGGGAGATGTGAAATGTGAAATTTTCAAATCTATTGACCTGGCTCAGGACACCACGTGACCCTATAGTACTGTAACAGAGAATCTTGGATGGGTAGTCTAAGCTGTGTGACTAAGAGCTGGGGAATTTACATTACTAGAGCAGGGGTGAGATCAATTCTTAAATGAGTATGAGCTTCAAAGTAGAGCTGAAAAGAGTTTATGTAAATTCTTGGCATCCAGTGACTTTAATAGCAGTTGCCAATAGGACATTTCATAACCAGCTGACACAACGGAAATTGCTGTTGAGGTTTGCAAAATGCCAGAAGACCCCAACATGATCTGCATATGGATACTAGACCCACTTTCCTACAAGGACAGTAAAAAGCTTCTCATTGAACCAACCACTGTCTTTGAAAATTTACCTTCCCTAAAATGACTCAAAGGTGATGGATTGAAATTTCTTTAATTAGGGAATTTGTTCTTCCAGTTATCCAGGGACAAAGGAGAGTCATGAGAAAGTATATATCAGCTGCAGTAAAATTAAAAATTTTAGCTGTCCTTTTTTGCAAATTTGAGTATAATATGTACATCTTTTTCTTAAGGATGTAACTATAGTACATTTTTCTGAATATATAAATATCCATTATAAAAATTCATACAGTATTATAAAAATATGAAGAAGACTGTTAAGGCCTTTACAATTTTACCACAGTGAGATAACCCTTGCTTTTGTTATCTGAATGGCCCTCTTTCATGCATCTTTATAATATACTTATGATATATATATAAGTGTATGTACCTATACATAAACAAAAATATGTATATATGTATTATTTTATCTTATAAGACGATATGTATTCCATATCCTGTCTCTTCTGTGCATCTTCCCCAATGTCAACACCCTAAAACTCTTTATCCTCACCCCACCATAGACAATGGGATTTCCTTTCTTTCATTTTAATCCAAATGCATATTCACCTTACAAAAGCTGCCTAATGAAAACTGGGGGTTTCCTTTACCCATTCTAGTGGAATCAACATTTTATCTGTTATATATGTGAGTGTTTAAAAAATCTGTCAAGATGGCTCAATGATTCTGAGACAGAATGACAGAGGGAAAACTGGCGTTTTTCAGTTCCTGTGTTTTGTGGTTAAAAAGAACACATTGTACAGGCTCTGAAGAACTGCAAGTCTCCCATTTCACAGATGAAGAAACAGATGGCCTGAGGGTTCAATGTCTTATTCATGTTAAAGCCTGTTAGAAACAGAAAGCAGGCTACCTTTATCTGAATCCAAGAAGCAAAAGATTCTTTTTTATAAAGTCAGCAAACCCCTTGCAAAACAAAATAAACAATAAACAATAAGAGTTACCATTTATTGAGCATCTATTAAATGTCAGAAACTGTGTTGGACCTGTATACAAATTTAGTCTTTGTAAGCAAGTATCACTGTTATCCCAGGTACAATTGTTAACATTTTACAGAAGAGGAAAATAAGGCACACAAAAGGCTCGTCCTTTGCTCACATCAAACAGCTCCTGACTCTACAGTCTGTGCTGCTCTTGTCCTGGGCTACCTTCCAACAGCAGCAGCGCCTGGAATCTGGAGGCTGGTGACTCAGGCCTTGTTAAGCTATCCTCAGCATTAATTTTCAGCTTTCAACTGATACTGCTGACATCTCTCCCTTTTGTCAAGTAAGGAATTCAGCCAAATAGACCTCCGATTGTCTAATCTCTTTCCAATTGGCTGGTCCAGGATCTACTAGCTGGTAAAGCAACTTTATGCTTTGTATTTTGGAAACAGAATTGATGCTATGTAAACTGACTATTGACTGTGCACTTAAGTGGAGTATTTAAAACCAAATATAGTAGTCTACCCCCTTGGGCTCCAGAGCACTGTGGAAGGAAACAGTGCTAGAATCCACTTTTTTTTTTTTTTTTTTTTTTAAACAAGGGTATACTATACTACCCAGCTGTGTTCAGGAGGGGAAGGAAGGAAAGACAGCACTGTTATCTGCACATACACGCAATAACAATAAATATTTTAGCCCATGTGCTTGCTTAATCATGGCTTTATGTCAAGATTTCATTAAAGTGATGACATATGTTCAGGGAACACACAGAAAAAGCACAAGAATTGACACCTTTAAGAGACCAGTGCAGATTTCAAAAGTTTATATTCAATTTCCATTTCCTTACTCGGTGATTTTTTGGGTTTTTTTTTGTTGTTTTGTTCTGTTTTGTTTTAAGAGTTTATTTATTTGGGGGGGCACCTGGGTGGCTCAGTGGGTTAAGCCTCTGCCTTCAGCTCAGGTCATGCTCTCAGGGTCCTGGGATCGAGCCCCACATCGGGCTCTCTGCTCAGCGGGGAGCCTTCTTCCTCCTCTCTCTCTGCCTGCTTCTCTGCCTACTTGTGATCTCTGTCTATCAAGTAAATTAAGGTTCCTCCAAGAAGAGTCCTGCACTATTAAAAAAAAAAAAGTGCTTATTTATTTGGGGCACCTGGGTGGCTCAGTGAGTTAAAGCTTCTGCCTTCAGGCTCAGGTCATGATCCCGGGGTCCTGGGATTGAGCCCCACATTGGGCTCCCTGCTCAGCAGGGAGCCTACTTCAGCCTCTCTCTCCGCCTGCCTCTCTACTTGTGATCTCTGTCTGTCAAATAAATACATAAAATATTTAAAAATATATTTTATGTATTTATTTCAGGGGGTGAGGAGGCGCAGAGGGGGAGAGGACAAGCAGACTCTGTGCAAAGCTAGGAGCCCAATGTAGGACTCAATCTCAGGACCCTGCAATCATGACTGAGTGAAAATCAAACATCGGACACTCAACCAAATGGGCCATCCAGGCACCCCTTGACAATGTTCCTAATATAAAGAAGGATGTTTGTAGAGAATTATCATAGATCTTTGTGTTAGTTTCCCAGGGCTGCTGTAACAAAGTACCACAAACTGGTGGCTTAAAACAACATAAATATATTCTCCCATGGCTCTGGTGTCTAGCAGTTCAAAATCAAGACAGTAGTGGGGCCATGCTTCCTCTGAATGCTCGGGGGGAGGACCCTCCCTTGCATTTGTCTAGCTTCTGGTGCTTGTCAGGAATACTCATTTCCCTTTACTTTCAACAGCATCACTTCCATTTTTGCCTACATCTTACATGGCTGTACACTTTGTGTGTCTGAGTAGATTTAGGACATACACTATTTAGCTTCAAGTTACATTTCAATTATATCTGCAAAGAACATTTTTCCAAATAAGGTCACATTCAGAGATATTGCAGACTAGGACATGAATCTATGCTATCTTTCTAGAGAAGACAATTCAACTCATCACAGTCTTCATTTCTATTTTGTTTCTTATTAACATTTTTGGTAATATTGCTGAATACTTCTTTTTAACATTTGGGAAGCACAAAAGCAAAAAGAAGGCATCCCTTTTAATCTTACCAAAGTGATACTTTCAATGTTTACATATATTTTTCCTCTGCATATACACAGAAGAACACAAACCAAGTTAAAAGAGAGAGAGAGAGGGAGAGAGACTCTCTTATGCCAATCATGTTGTACTATGAACTTATAGAGATGATTAAAAGGAAACATGGCCCCAATCCCTATTAAGAGTCAGAGAGAGAATCCTAAACACACAAATCAATCTACTGAGCAAGAGCTGTAAAACATTGCCCATGTGGGCAGAGCCCATGGTGGGAGACGTTGGGAAGGAATAGGCCTGGTTTGAAATATGCTTAGAAGTGACTATGTGGATAAGAAATAGTGAGTCCTGCTGGGTAGGGGAAGAGTATGTACCAAGGCCCTGGGATAGGAGGTAGTATAGTAAGTAAGATAGAATCAAAGGAGCCCCCTGATTCTGGAGTATGCTAAGAGGGAAAAGAGGCATAAGCTGTGACCAAGAGGTAAGTGGCTTATATTTCAGGAGCAGGTGCTGTCCTTATCCTAAGAGCTATAGCAAGTCACTGAAGACTGCTATGCAGAGTTTGCATTATAAAATATGGCTCTTTATTTGAGAGAACAAAAACCAATTGCTCTATTTTCTGTTTTACTTTTTGAGTATGTTTATGATGTATGAGGGAATGTTAGCCAAGGAAAGTGTAGGGAAACAGGTTTATTATTTCCCTATGGGACAGGAGGGATAGGAAGCCAAAATCCCACTCTGCCTGCACCACAGTAGCAGCACACCCATCTGTTTTCAACTATGTCAAGAACCTGTTGAGTCCTGAAGTTAGGAAACTTCTTGCCTACTCATCAGCTTTCCTTTCAGATTAGGGGCTGTTTAGCATTTTGAGTGGGCCAAGTAGAAAAGGAACACTTAGCTTAACTTCCTAGGTGTAAGAGGACATGGATTGAATTTTATTTTTACTCTTTGCATTCTCCCTGCATGGAACTGTATCTGGCACAACCACATGCTGAATGTAAGGAAAGATGCATCACCCCTACTCTACTCTCAGAAATACTTAGCACTATCATTAAGTTCTGGGCCTTTTTCCATATATGTGACTCCCAGGAAGCATTTAAGTAACCCTTATAGTTGTCTCACACTTTCTGGTTACAAATCTAATGCTTATTTGGAAAAAAAAGAATTTAAAAAGTAGCCTTATCAATTATTTTTTATAGATTTTTTTATTTGTTTGAGAGAGAGAGAAAGAGTGTGGGGGGGGGGGTTGGGGGGGTGTGGGAGCACAGAGGGAGAGAGAAAATCTCCAGGAGGCTTCTTGCTGAGCTGGGACTGCAACACCAGGCTGGATCCCACAACTCAAGAGATCATGACCTGAACTGAAACCAAGAATCAGACACTTAACTGACTGAGCCATCTAGGCACTCCTAGCCTTATTAATTCTTAATAAAGTCTTTCATTCAGAAAAGAATAATCAGAAAAGAATACCTTTCTCCTTATTTCAGTAGACTTGTTTACTTTCTTATTTTTTTCTTTTTTCTCACTACCCCTATTCTCTGTTTTACTTCCTTATTTATTAAAATACTAGGCAAGATGAATCAGTAAGTCAATAAAAGTTATGTTTGTTTCTAACACATTATTCTTATAAAGCAATGAAAAGTCCTCATTTAATTAAATCCAACCTTGGGTGAGGGTAGCAGCTATCTGTCTCCAGGGGGAAAATCCCAGGTGGAGGTTTGAGTGGGGCTCTTTTCCTACTGGTTCATTCTGATTGTTTGCATGAGGAGTTGAGAATGCACCTGAATTGATCTGTGAAACTCTGATTAGCAAACATCTTCCAAAGGACACATCTGAGTGGTAACTCCAAAGTTGTCATTGTCGCAAATTGGGGTGAGAGATTCTAGAATCAGGATATTGATGCTACCACATATTCCTTTGTGCATTATACCCATCTCATAGGTCTCTGTTTCTTCTGGTTAGGTTTCAGATGACAATTACTGTTGAGAAATGGGAAAAGAGAGGGATGGGAAGATGAAGATAATAGTAGGGATTTCTCCTGGGGAGGAGAGTCTCTCCACTTGAAACTTCTGTGTTTCTCTCTTTCCTGTAACCCTGTAACTCTTTATCCATCTTATTAAATCAATAGCCTCAGGGTGGGGGGGGCACACAACAAATTTTCAAAAAGAACTTATCTTTTATTGAAACTCTAAAACCTAAAATATAGTTACCTGTAAATTGTAAGTAAAATTATCTCTGCTATGAATCCCAATCCTTCCCTTTTCTCAAAATGGGTACTTTCACATCCATACAAAGTCCTGGAACTCTTTTTATTATTATTATTATTAAAACAGAAAGAGATGACCTTTGAATAACTAACTTCGCATATAAATAGTTTTCCTGAGGAGAAAAACAGCTTTGAAACAATAAAATGTGAATTACACATCATTTGGAGTGTGATTTAATATGTTCAGTAAATGTGCTACAAACCTGTAAATTGTACAGCTTGCCTCATATAATGACTTAGTGAACCTTACTTTTCAAGGCCATGTACATGAAATGTAATCAGTGTTGAATTCTATTTGGCAAAGTTCCATTCATTTTATTAATGTTACCTATGGTGTCTTTCTGTTGTTTAAAAATAGTACCTTTTTGTCAGTGAAATAATAAATATTAGTAACCATATAAACTAATAGATCAGGTATGTTTATGCTCTCTATATAGTGAAAAATCAGAAATATATATATATATACAGATATATATGTACATACATATATATATCTACACAGCTGTATAGATACATCTATATCTATATAGATATAGATAATTGTACCTATACAATAGATACAATAGAATATACAATACAATACAGTAATAATTCTATACAATAGAATAATTGTTTTTACATATACACACATCCAAATGAGTATTTTCCATCTATAAATACTTTTTTTTTTTTTTAAGATTTTATTTACTTATTTGTTAGAGAGAGAGAGAGCAAGCACAGGCAGACAGAGTGGCAGGCAGAGGCAGAGGGAGAAGCAGGCTCCCTGCCGAGCAAGGAGCCCGATGTGGGACTCGATCCCAGG
>ML100947.1:0-12354 GCA_003697995.1 Taxidea taxus jeffersonii | reverse complement strand
CAGGCTCCCTGCCGAGCAAGGAGCCCGATGTGGGACTCGATCCCAGGACGCTGGGATCATGACCTGAGCTGAAGGCAGCTGCTTAACCAGCTGAGCCACCCAGGCGTCCCTATAAATACTTTTTTATCATATGTGATTACTACTGTAGATTGAAAATGTTGAATAAACCAAAAGTCTAATCTTTTACTTTGGGTAGCAGAAGAAGTTGACTAGAAGGCCTGAGGAAGGAGAATATAGAAAACATGAACCTCATTAGTTTTCCCCACATTGGACTGGCTTCAGTGCTGGTGAATTCTCATATATACAGAACAGTAAGAGTTAGGGTATCTATAGGTATTAATGGATCTGTACAAGTTATGTAAACAAATAATCAAATTGGGGAATGATGGCAACATGCTAAAAGGAGAGGAGGGGAGGGGAAATAACAATGGGGGTTTCTCCAGGAAATTCCCCCTCAACTACTCCAGGGAGGAGAATGTATTTATCTGATCTCAAAGATGCTGTATCATAAAATAAATAAGATATTCCACTAACAGGCCGTAAAGTTTATCAGAGCTAGCAAGGTGTGGTAGACACTCCACAATAACAAAATGGACCCCTTACGCAAAATTTGGTTTGGAGGTAGAGACTCATGATGCCATGCATACAGCAAGAGGGTGTTAAGAGGTTTCTTACTCATGTGAGTCTTTTCTGTGGAGAGCAGATAGCTTGAAAGCAAGGTTTAATGGCTTGCAGGGCAAGGAAAGGAGACTGGCTGGCTTTTGTTTTGTTTTGTTTTTTTATGGTGATTTGGGGATGGAGCCAGACTGGAGTGTCTTGCATGTGGTTTGGACTTCTAGCACCAAAAGAGAGAGCACCTAGGCTTTCTGATCCACAAGCCCTTATGTGAGGCCATGGGAAAGAGGACAAGTAAGGCTTAAAAGCTATCAGCAGCCAGACATCAAAAAATGGAGTCAGATTCCTTGTCATACAAAGGGTTCCTCATGTACAAGCTACTGAGACCTCACCTTACTATTCCCCAAATTCTGATTACAGAAAATTTAGTCAAGAGTTAAGATAGATTTAAGGCATTATTTCAAGATTCTTACCTTGTTACTTGAGCTATATTAAGTTTTCCATTATTATTTTTTTCTGCAAGTTATAGTATATAAAGTACTGTCCTTCCTAGATCCATCCCTAGTGCATTCAGAGTTTAAAGAGAAACAAATACACACAAGTATCAGTGAATGATACCTTAACAGAAGTGTTTTAACAAAGGAGTGTGAAGCTCAAGATTTGTTTTTGGACTAAGACAGAATAGAGAAAATTGAGTAGCAGCTTACAAGAAGGGGCATAAAGACATGATAGAAAGAATGAAAAGAAAATGTTTTATCATTGTCAAAATTGTGCTGGATTTCATTGTATGTATATAAGTAGGTTAAAGAACACAAAGACAAGGAGAAGTTTTAGTCCAATATGAGCTCTCATGGATAACTGAGTGTTAAGCCTGACACTTATTCCTGGCATGCTTGAACTTCAGCAGATATTCATTATTTCTCCAGCTATTGTTTTTGTTTTTTTTTTTTAAATCAATGAACTCAGAAATATAGGCCATTCACAGTAATTCAAAAGGATGATACCATGGAGTTTCTGTTATTTTCTTTTAAGATACTTATGTTTGTGTTCATGTATGTATGTTTGGTTTTGTACTGTCATTCATTTTTAATATGGATGCATTTCATTATTGGATTACATTATCTGATTCCATGCTTTTTAATTTTAGAAAATTTGAATAAGAATATATCCATTCAGTATATACTCACTTCATGCTTTGGGTATCCAATGATCCCCAGATTACTCAAAAGTCCTTAAAAACCTAAAGATAAAACAGCTTCGTTTTCTATATAAATACCTTATCATATATTGCTATTACTTTAAAGAATTTCAAGAGGCGAGAAGACTGAGGCATGTCAATTCCAAGTGATTTACTCAAAGTCACAAGGCTACCAAGTAATAAAGATGGTTTCTTGCTTTTCAGTCATTTGTTCTATTATTTTAAAAGGCGAAAGATTTATGCGATCTGAAGAGAAACCAGAGTATTGCTGTTCTTTTTTTTTTTTTTTTTTTAAGATTTTGTTTATTTATTAGACAGAGATCACAAGTAGGCAGAGAGGCAGGCAGAGAAAGAGGAGGAAGGGAAGCAGGCTTCCTGCTAAGCAGACAGCAGGATGCGGGGCTCAATCCCAGGACCCTGGGATCCTGACCTGAGCAGAAAGCAGAGGCTTTAACCCACTGAGCCACCCAGGTGCCCCGAGTATTGCTGTTCTATTATGTTAATATTATTTTAAATATTTCCAAGAAAAATTAGGTCGTGTTGATATACAAGCTGGCTTGAAAGAAAAAGTTTTGAAATCTAGCAACCACTTATTTTGAAACATCTTATCTAATTCCCCTGAATCTCAGTTTTCAAATATAACAGATTTTTCACTCAACATATTTTGTCACACTGGTTAGTATACAAAAATAACTTCTGTGTCTATGAAACAGTCAAATGAAAACTAGTTACCCAAGATGTGCCTTCATGATAACCAAGAATCATATGGAAATTCTGTCACTTGGAATTGCCCAACAGCTGGAAGGTTGACATCAAACATGTAAAACACTGGTTGTTTGCATACCTATATATTGCTTCCAGAATTACAATTTGGGAGCTATTTATTCAGAGTTGCACCTCATTCTAGACCCATGTCCCTTCTTCCTTTCCTAGACTCCATTTCCATTGCTTTGTTAGAAATCTAATAAGTTATTTTTTTTTAATGTTCAATAAAAGAAAGAAACAGCAATGTATCTTATCAATGACATCTTCATAACGACTGATACTTTGAGGTAGGAAAGGATCTGTGGTGTAATCCAACCCAGTTTTAAATTAAAATTGTGTAGAAATCCTTACTGTTTAACAAACTAAAGGCTATTCTGAAATTACTATAGATTGTCCAAAATTGATGTGAGAAATTAAGTGCATGAAATGAAATTAATTTATAAACTTACAACTGATAGTGGGAAGGTGATAAAAATCTTAATATTAGTAATATTCAGTGAATGGGGGAGGAAAATATTTATTTCAGGATCTAGTTACATTAAAGAGTTTTTGACACCTAAAAAATGCTACAATTCCTATTCAGGAACAATTCTATCACGTATGTATTTTTTCAATATTCTGTCTTAAGGCTTGTGTTTTAAAAACAGAAAACTGGTTTCCTTTTTTTCTTTTTTTCAATTGATTTGATTTATTTAAACTTTTTGTATAATACTTTTGGGTGTAACTGACTTCTAGGGCATAATAGAATGTTAATTGTTCTCCTTTTTTAAAAAAAAGATTTTATTTATTTATTTGAGAGAGAGCGAGCATGTGCATGCACTCACAAGTGGTGAAGAGGGTCAGAGGAAAGGAAGAAGCAAACTCCCCACTGCACAGGGAACCTGACCAGGGCTCAATCCCAGGACACTGATGTCATGACCTGAGCCAAAGGCAGGTGCTTAACCAACCAGGTGCCCCAAAATGTTAATTGTAAAATGAGATGTCAATTCAGTCCATCAACCAGCAAATACATGAGAATGAATATTATAGTTGCTATGGAAGACAAAGGAAAAATGTAATGTCATTGTAACTACCTTTACTGATTTTCCAGGTTGATTAAAGTGCCAAGTGAGACTGTATCAACAGTAAGAGTTCTAGCTTAGACTTCAGAAGCCGAAGACTCTAATCCAGCTTTGCTACTTTCTATGACATTAGGGATCTTATTTAAACGTGGTAGTCCTGTGTTTTCTCACCTATAGAGTGGTAGTATTAAACAACAGCAACATCTACTCCAGAAGGTGCCTGGAAAGATTTCGTGTAAACAAAGCTTTAATGCAATGTTTTCTTAAAGTGTGTTCAATCCCAGTCTGGGTTCAGAAAATGTTAGCTTTTACTGGGGTTATTACCAGAAATGGAATAGAGGACAATTAATAGTTAAATGTGGGTGAGCACAGTAGTTACCAGAAGTGTTACCTAATGTGGCAAGTGAAACTTGAACAAGTTCAAGTTTGACAACTGCGTAGGGAGATAATAAAAAGATTATTCCTGTGATGGAAATTATAAGCCCAAGTAGGGAGATCATGAGATTTCTGAGCACAGTAAGAACAGCCTGACTAGGGAAGCCTGGGTGGCTCAGTGGGTTAAAGCCTCTGCCTTCGGCTCAGGTCATGATCCCAGCATCCTGGGATCAAGCCCCGCATCAGGCTCTCTGCTCAGCAAGGAGCCTGCTTCCTCCTCTCTCTCTGCCTGCCTCTCTGCCTACTTGTGATCTCTCTCTCTGTCAGATAGATAAATAAAATCTTTTAAAAAATTAATTAATTAATTTAAAAAAAAAACAGCCTGACTAGAGTGGAGTAAAAACTCCATATTTGGATAACAAAACCAAACCAAATCAAACAAACAAACAAAAAAGAAAATAGTTTTAATAGGGTTAATAAGGTCATTTTGATAGAGGGCATTGGAAACTAATAGAGAAGAACCTAAATGATATTTATCAAGTGATTTCTCATCTCTGCACTAAATTGGTGGGGGAAGTTGTGGGCTATATAACACGGAGAAAAGAACAAAGTCCTTAAGAGCCTTGATGTGACAGAAATCCTTAGAAAAATGGCTACTAGAATTATAAGAAATGTCAATGGCTTACATTATCCTGTGCCCTAAAGTAAGAAAATATCATTTCATTCACACTGACGATAGAAACGTCAGGAGCCACGAAGAGGTTCTTTGGCAGTTATAATTGGTGTCATGGTGAGACAAACTGAGCAGCCCTGTGCATTCCTAAAGGAAGGTGAGGAGAGGGGAGGGTCACGGAGATGAGTTTTAAGCCACAATAGAAAACGGACTCGATGCAAGATGAAGACCTGTGACAGGTGTAACTTCTCCATCAGGCATGTTTTTGGAACCACTAACTTCATTTCTAACAAGGCCCGTGCAGCTGAAATGGTCTATTGACATGTGGAAGAGCTATGAACCTGTTCTTAGTAGTACTCCTATTGTCATTCTTCCTTTCTCAGGTCAGAATGTGAAATTGTGGGGCGCCCCTGGGGAACTGGAACTATCCCCATACCTCAGATCCCTTTTGTTCACTGCAGTCTCTTTGCTTACCCTATTTTCAAACTATGCTGCCTTCCCAGTCATCTCTTTTCACTCTCAATGAGTGATGGATTCCTCTCTTTTTAAAGTGAAAAATAATCCCTTATCCATTTTTATATCCTCTCCTCACTATTTTTTTATTCCACTTGGTTTGCTTTAATAGACATATTCCATCTGCATGGAATCCATTTTCTCCTTACTCTTTGAAAAATGAAAAAAGTAACCTCCACTAAGGAATTAGGTCACAAAGATCAATTGAAGGAAAGTGACAGGCTATGCTGCTGTATCATTTAGATTTGACTCATCTTAAATTGGTTATATTGATCATGGACAACTAAAACATTATTGGAGAAAGGGATTTTTCATAGGAAAATCGGCTTAAATTTCTGCTAACATTCTTATTACATTTTTTTTTTATTCTCTGCTAAAGAGAAGGATCATTCCTTATCTTTATGTTGGAACTCCACAATTATAGATATGTTGGAGGTTATAACTAAAAATACAATTATTTCTTTTTTTTTAAGATTTTATTTATTTATTTGACAGAGACACAGTGAGAGAGAGAACACAAGCAGGGGGAGTGGGAGAGGGAAAAGCAGGCTTTCTGCTGAGCAGGGAGCAGGGTGCAGGGCTCAATCCTAGGACCCTGGGATCATGAACTGAGCCGAAGGCAGACACTTAACCAACTGAGCCACCCAGGCTCCCCCATTTCTTTCTTAAAAGAAATTATTGGGGCACCTGGGTGGCTCAGCTGGTTACGTGTTCACCTTAGACTCAGTCATAATCCCAGGGTCCTGGAATTGACCCCCCACGTCGGGCTTTCTGCTCAGTGGAAAATCTGTTTCTCCATCTCACTCTCCCTCTGTGCTTACCAACCACCCCCCCACGTATATAAATAAAATCTTAAACAAAAGAAAAGAAAAGAAAATTGTCCCACAGATTTTTCCCTTTTGCCTTATTGGATGTCATTTTTTAATGTGAATTAATGTGAATTAATATAATTTATGTAATTACATATAATGTAATGTATTGTATTACAGGCAATTACATGTAATGTAATGTATTATTTACATTATAATTACATTATATTATGTAATATAATATATTAATGTAATGTAATATAATTTAATGTGAATTAATCCTATTGGTCAGCAGCCACCTAAAAAATATGCTATTACTCATGCTAACAAATTTGTTGTACAATATTTACAACAAACCCAGATATGGAATGGCTTATAGTTCCCTGAGCCTAATCTGAGGTTCTGGCAGAAATAAAGCAACGTAAATGATGATGCATTTTTCTGTTCTTTTTACATGAAAAAAATGGATAATTGTGTTAATAACTGCTGTGTCAATCAAGGTCTAACTGTGGGGGTAAGGAGGAGCAATTTCAAGTATTTTAAGGAAAGGGCCTATAAGGAAGGTTTTATAGAGGCCAGCACAGCTGAAAAGTCAAATGGGGTATGGTGAGGAAACTAAGAGGTACGCAATAGCAGGAAACTAAGAGGTACGCAGTAGCAGGAAAGTATTAGAGCCAAAACCCAACTGACATGGAATTCCTGGTAGGAAGACTTTGGCCGTGTACAACACAGAGCAGAGCCTGACGAAAAGTGGGCAGTGCACCTAACTCAAAGTGGCTCTGCGCCAGCAAAGGGGGCTGGGTTTGTGGTATTATCAAAAGAGAAAGGAGCTTTCTTGAAATGCATGCCATGGTGTGAAAACCACAAAATTTTCAAGTGAGGTAAATTGTAAAATAATTAGTTTTCATAAAGTTCTTAGAACTAATGAGTAGAAGAAATGGATTATCGATTTTGTCTGTTGTAAGATTCTGACTTGTGGACCTGGCCTCTATCTCCTTTTTTGGATACTTACACATTTATACAGTTGTTATTTTTTGTTGTTTGTTTGATTTTTTTATTTGTTTTCCTAGTTTTAATGTTTAATCATTTTCTTCTTCTTCATTTAACTTTATTGCCTTGACTCAGAATATCCAACTTATGTTTTTATGTAATTATGTAGCATTTTGGATTTTCCATTATTATTTACAGAAATGGTTACTGCTTTAGGGACTCTGATTAAATCAATGCATTAGGAGTTTAGTTCATTTTTATTTTTTTGGAAATCAACAAGATAAGATGTCCTATTAAAATTAAAGAAGACAACTCCAAACAGAAGACTGAGAGCTTGAGCTATTACCTTTTAACCTATAAAAGTGAGGGAATACTATTCTCTGTGAATTAAGATATAACTTTATCTTAGAAATTTTCCAAAGGTGGGAGGTAAATCCAGTTTTACTCTGGTATCCTACCATTTCATGGCTCCAAAACAGTGAAGTAATAGTTCACAGAGAAGGCAAAGTGCTAGTCCAACAAACATACTTCTTTATTGCTGAGAGCCATTACCCTAAATCCAACAAGGGAAAAAATCCTTCAAGGGAAAAGTGAAAATTTGAGCACAACACAAAACAACATGTTTATTCTCCAGAGTTTGGCACAATAATTTTAAAGTGTATAGAACCATGCCTTTGGGATGACTGATCCTGGGAGTGAATGAGTCCCTTCAGCTCTCAAGTGCCATGAGGAAGGCAAAGATCTATTAAAGTGACAACCAATAGAGCTGGAAAATAATGATATACAGGGTCTTCTCTAGCTTTCTAAAAACTGTTTCAACACTTCGTATTGAAGGAAGCAATCTTTTTTTAGCATATTGAAAATGCAGATTTAATTCCTTTCTACCAGTGTTTATTGCATGCAGTAAGTGGATACCAGCACGACTGTATAATCTCCAAAGTAGCAATCTCCTATTACCAGTTAAACTCATTACCCTTAAATATTCAGTTCTTGCCAATACACAATCATCATTTAAAATGATTAGTTAACAATTATCCAGCTTACTAAAATGAGCCCCCCAAATCTAATCACCTTGGGGAATCATTACATGCTTTTTTATGCCAAGGGCAAATAGCCACTTGAATTAATGATTTTTCAAAGACTATCTTAGAAAAACATGCCACAATCATCCAGTTTAATTAAAACAATGATAACAACAACAAACCACTCCATTGTGCTAAGTGTAACTTGGTTAAAAAATATTGAGTAATAATAACTAAAATTCAATTTATGCCTTCCGTATTCTATCTAATGGAGATAGACATAATGACACTATTAATTCACTTTGAATCAACAAACATTTATTTGTGCATACCATGTTCCCTATGTTCAGTATCTTAGCACTGAAAAAAGTCACCAATGCTTGATATATAAATAATAACAATCTTCTATTCTCTTTTGAGTGAAATGATAGAACACCAAAATCTTTGAAAAATTAAACAGTAAATTTTATGAAATACAGATATATCATTAAATTAAATATTGTATGGACTTATCTTTTGATTTAGTTTTTTCTTTGAATTAATAGGTGTACATAGTTTAGAAGTATAAAACCTAAGAGCAGAAATAAAGGAAAAACTAAAGGAAAAAAAAAAGGAAAAGAAAAAGAGGAGGGAAAGGAGGAAGGGAGAGAGGAAGAAAAAATAAAGTGAGCAATTCCACTTCTTCTGAACTCTTTGGCCTATTCCCTAAAAGGAGGCTCCTTAAATTATTTTAACTATGTCATGTGTCATTAATTCTACAGTTGATCCTTGAACAACATGGGTTCCAACTGCATGGGCCCACTTATACGTGGATTTTTTTAATACTGTACAGTACTGTAAGTGCATTTTCTCTTCCTTTATGTGACTTTCTTAATCACATTTTCTTTTCTCTAACTTACTTTATTGAAAGAATTCAGTGTATAATACATATAAAAATATGTAACAATATAAAAATACAAAATAGGTGTTCAATGTTTATATTATCAGTAGGGCTTCTGGTCAACAGTAGGCTATTAGTAGTTAAGCTTTTGAAGAGTCCAAAGTCCTGGGCAAATTTTTGACTGAGGGAGTTGGTGTCCTTAATTCCCACATTGTTCAACAGTCAAGTGTATCCAAATACTGTACTTATACTATATTATGAATGTTGAATCGATGCCTTTTTAAGAAAGGGTATGAATAGATATCTTTGTATAACATATTCAATACACTCCATCCTATCTTTGCATTTTATTTAATTTCTCAGTTTGTACTCATTTTTTCATGGACACTTAGGCTGTTTCCTTGTCTTGGCTATTGTAAAGAAAGCTGCAGTGAACATGGGGTGCATATATCTTTTTGAGTTAGTTTTGGGTTTTTCGTTGTTCTTGTTTTGGTTTTCGTTTATTTGTTTGCTTTTTGATAAATAACCAGATGTGGAATTACTGGATCATATGGTAGTACTACTTTTCAATTTTTTAAAAAGTTTGGAAGAATCTCCATATTGTTTTCCAAAGTGGCTGCACCAATTTATGTTCCCTTTAACAATGCATAGGCAATCCCTTTTCTCCACATCCTCACCAATCCTTGTCTTTTTGATAATAGTCATTCTAACAGATGTGAGGTAATATCTTATGATTTTCATTGGCATTTCCCTGATGATTAGTGACGTTCAGCATTTTTTTTTATGGACCTGTTGTATTTCTTCTTTAGAAAGAAATCTATTCATTGAGATAAATGTAACCATTTTTAATCTGGTTTTGTTTTTATTTTTGTTTTTGCTATTGAGTTGAGTTCTTTATATATTTTGGATATTAATCTTTTATCATATATGTGATTTGCAAATATTTTCCCCCATTCAGTAGGTTGCCTTTTCATTTTGTTGGTAATTTCCTTTGCTGGGCAAAGCTTTTGAGTTTGATGTAGTCCCACTTGTTTATTTTTGCTTTTGTTGCCTTTGCTATTAGTGTCAAATTCAAAAAGACTTTTTGCCAACACTGACGTCAAGAAGCTTACTGCCTATGTTTTCCTGTTGGAGTCTTATGGTTTTAGGTCTTATATTAAAACGTTTCATCCATTTTGAGTTAATTTCTGTGTATGGTATAAGTATTTCTCAATTTTTAAATAAGTCAGTATTTAGTGTTTTTATTTTTATAACTATGTAAAGCATTGTTTACATTTAACCATGTGATAAAATCTAATGACATTAATTTCTTGTGTGACTCTGTAATTGCTTTGTTTCACATTTTTAGTTTTTTGAGGTTTCTGTCATAAATTCCTTCTCAAATTCTTGAGCCCTACTGATAAAGTTCTAGAACATAAGTGAGGTTCAGTGGGGTGAGGTCTGGAGCCAATGACCAAGAAAGAATTCTTGAGACATCTTTGGTGCAAAATGGTGGTTTATTAAAGCACAGGGACAGGACCAGTGGGCAGGAAGAGCTGCTACCCCAGGGTTGTGAGCAGTGGCTGGTTATGTACCATGGAGTTGGGGGGAGGTAAGGAAAAGGGAGGTTTCCATAGAACTTTCATATGCTAAAGAGGACCTACAGGATACCTGATACCAGAGGCCTTGCCATTGCCAAGGTCTTTTTGCCCTCTAGCAAGGTATTAACATTAAGATGGGAGGGAGGTTCCTAAGGAATGTCACATATGTCTCACCCAGGAGTTGAAGTGGAGGGTGGGTTGTGTTGGGTCCCTAATCAAAGGAGCAAGACCGATACAAATTGAAGGTCAAGCAAAGCTTTATTTCGCGCCAAGCATCAAGAATCAAACTGACTGGCCAGAGCCATCTCTTACAAAGAGGCGACCCCTCTGTGCCTTACAGACTAGCTTTTAAGGGCAAAGGCCATGTGGTTGGGCCTGGCCACGCACAGGTGGCCAATGACCCAGAGAAAACTGCACAGTTAGGCTAGGTCGCACATAAGTGACCAATTGAATTACAATTTACCCTATAGTAGACATTTGAACTAGCTTATCACCTTCATCAGAATTGGCACCCATACTCCTTGGTAGCTAGGGAGACAGTATGTGCCCCCACTGATTGGATACCTCCACCAGGCCTGACCCACCCTTGTATTTGAGCTTTGTTACCTGGGACTGGTTTCCAGGACTTGTTTTAAGTAAGTCCCCTGGGGAGGAGGGGGCAGGGACAGTTTAAGTTTTTACTGTATAAACAACGAAGTCATTGTTTAACTGGATGGAATCGCTCTGGCTAAATAGGCCCTTAGAGGTTGCAAGGTGTCAGCCTTTTGCTTTGTCCTCAGCCAGACTTCTGTTCCCTCATCACTACTGTGGGATCTTTAAATACATACAGATATGTTAGATGATCTCTCAATTCCATTCCTTTATCCTAGAGATATCCTTTAAGAGTATTTCACTGTTTTACTTTCTTTACCTTTATCATTGCTTTATTAATAAACAGCCTAATGATTCCCTTTGCTTTTCTTTTGCATTTTTTCCTGGATCTCATGTATTATTACTCCTTGTTTACTTCTTCATTTTGAAGGAAAATATTCTCCAGTAACTTCTGAGAAAGGAAGAGTGGGAGGTAAAAGTGTTGAGGCATTGTATATTTGAAATGTCTTTATTCAACCAGGCTGTTAGGTTGACTAGGTATAACATTTTAAGTGAGAAATATTTTTTTTTTCTTTAGAATTTTCTAATACTTTCCAGTTTACAATGTTACTATTAAAAGTTTCAATGCTATTATCCCTGGTCCTTTTTATTGGATGGCCTATTTTGCCATGTCTTACCCTAAAAACTTTTAGGATTTTTTTTTAATATATGATAATGTGCAATGGATCTTATTTTAAATCTGGATACACATGTCTTTCAGTTTAGGGAAATGCTCTTTTTTTTTTTTTAATTTATGTTTTTTTCCCCAGGGGTACAGGTCTGTGAATCGCCAGGCTTACACATTTCAAAGCATTCACCATAGCACCCTCCCCAGTGTCCATAACCCCACCACCCTCTCCCGACCCCCCTCCCCCCAGCAATCCTCAGTTTCTTTTGTGAGATTAAGAGTCTCTTATGGTTTGTCTCCCTCCCGATCCCATCTTCTTTCATTTATTCTTTTCCTACCCCCCAAACCCTCATGTTGCATCTCCACTACCTCATATCAGGGAGATCATATGATAGTTGTCTTTCTCTGATTGACTTATTTCGCTAAGAATAATATAGGGAAATGTTCTTAAATGTTTATTTGATAAAACCCTTCCCCTCATTTCCTTCGCTCCCATTTTCTGACACTCCTTTAGGTATTCGACCACCTCTTTGACCTTTAATTTTCTTTCCTAATATTCATCTCTTTGTTGTATTGGTTCTATACCTCAACTTTTTCTCTCAACTTTCTACTTAA
>ML100946.1:11009-27516 GCA_003697995.1 Taxidea taxus jeffersonii | reverse complement strand
GGGTGGTTTGGAACTTGAATGACTGTGGCAGTTAGGGAGACACGCGCTCTGGATCTGAAACTTGAGAGCCCACTGGAGACTTCAGTGTGACCAACTGCCGGGGGCGGTGAAGACAAAATCCAGATTTCCATGGACTGAGGAGCCAGGAGGAGGTGGGAACGGGAGGGCATGTGCATCCAGACGAGGATGAGAAGGAAAGGGGAGAGGGTTATAAGGAGCGAGGCGTCTGGGTTTGGAAAAGGGCTTCTAATACGATACACGCATGCATGCGTGCGTGCATGCGTGCACACACACCAGTAAGTACACATGTACATGTATATGTGGCTATACCCTACCTTGTAGCCCCGATTTTCTAGTTTGGCTCCATTTCACTTTTCTAAACCAATTTCTTCCTTCCTTCCTTCCTTTTTTTGCTTTCTTTCTTGAAAGATTTTATCTATTTATTTGACAGAGAGAGAGAGAGAGATCACAAGTAGGCAGAGAGGCAGGCAGAGTTGGGGGGGAAGCAGGCTCCGCACTGAGCGGAGCCCCCGACATGGGGCTCGATCCCAGGACCCTGAGATCAGGACCTGAGCCGAAGGAAGAGGCTTAACCCACTGAGCCACCCAGGCGCCCCTTCTAAACCAATTTCACACCCGTTTCCAGCATGAAATATTAGTGTCAGTCTGATAGGGTTACTGACTCCATGCTCCCTCCCCAGAACGATTTGCTTATTCCTGCTTGAATGCCAGGACAAGCCCGAACCGCTGTTCAAGGCTTATTAAAATGCCCCCTTCTTCACTGAGGTTTTCCCTGCTTCTCTCCAGTCTCTCCTCCTGCTAACACCGCAGGCTCTTCTCTGTGTGTCTTTCCTGACTCTTCACAGGGCACTTCAGGTGTGTCTCACACCTTCTAGACCAGACGGACTGGTTCTTCCAGAGGCAGGAGGGTGAAAGTAATTGAGAGCTGGGGCTTGAGGATCAGATAGAACTGGGATCAGGTACTGGCCCGGCTACGCCTGTCCCTGGGTCCTCACACACTCCGTTTCCTCCCACGTAAAAGGGGATTCTTAAAAAAAGGGGATTCTTATCTTACAGGACTATTGAGGCAAATGAAATGGGTGCACGGAAAAGGCTTGATATGGTGCCTGGCTCACGGTAAGTATGTCCTTTGTCCACCTAGATGCTCATTTGCTGAGTAAATAACACTTAACTTTGGATTATCAAAAACAAAATTATTTTTATGATTTTTCCTTTAAACAACTCTGACTTTTAAGAATTTAAAAGGGGGAAAGAGCGGAGAGAAGAAACCCATGTTTTTGTGTCTCCAGATATTTATCGCTTCTTATTATTCTTATTATTTTTGAGGATCCAACATCCTATCTGGCATCATTTCCTTTTAGCCTGAAACATTAGCGTTTCCGGTAATGTAGGTTTCTTGGTGATGAATTCTCAGTCTTCTTTCGTCTGAAACTGTCTTTGTCTCATTTTCATTCTTGAAGGATGTAGAATTTCAGGCAGGTTGCTGTTTTCACACTTTAAAAATGTTGGTCCATACTCTTCTGGCCTGGATGATTTCTGAGCTGGATTCCCTTGTTAATCACTGCTCCCCAGGGTGTAACGTGGTTTTTTCCTCTTACCACTCACAAGATTTGCCATTTATTTTTGGCCTTCAACAGCTGGACTCTCTAAGTGTCGTGGTGAAAGATTTTTCCTGTTTATGCTGCTCGGTGTTCATTCACCATCTTATGTTTTTCTTTCTTTTCTTCTGTTCTGCTGAGGAACTTCTGAGGAACACTGAACAATTTTTATTGATCTCTCTTCAAGGATGCTTACTTTTTCCTCTCTCATCTCCCTTTGTCTAATAAGTCGATCGGGTGATTTTTAAATCTCAGATATTATTATTTTTCAGTTCTAGAATTTCATCTGCTTCTTTCTTTAATCATTTTTATTTATCTCCTGGGATTTCTTATTTTATACTCACTGAAAGCATTTTACTTGACTTCATTGAGGAGAGTTCTTTTTCTTTTCTTTATTTTTATTTATTTATTTATTTATTTTTAAAAAGATTTTTATTTATTCATTTGAGAGAGAGAGAGAGAGAGCAGAAGAAGGGGAGAGAGGCGGAGGAGAAAGCAGACTCTCCACTGAGCAGGAAGCCCGATGCGGGTCTTGATCCCAGGAACCTGGGATTGTGACCTGAGCCAAAGGCAGGTGCCCAACCATCTGAGTCACCCAGGCGCCCCTTCTTTTTTTTTTTTTTAAGATTATTTATTTACTTATTTGACAAATAGAGAGCACAAGTAGGGGGAGCAGGAGGAGAAGCAGGTTCCCTGCTGAGTAGGGAGCCCCTTGTGGGGCTCGATCCCAGGACCCTGGGATCCTGAGCTGGAGGCTTAACTGACTGAGCCACCCAGGTGCCCCCACTGAGATTTATGATAGCTGTTTGGAATCATTGTCTACTACTCCCAGGATCTGGAACATCCTGGCATTGGACTCCGTTGATTTTCCTCTCTTTTGAGAATGTGTCCCATTTTCTTGGTTCTTCATATGATTCGGCAATTTTTTTTATTGTAGCCTGGACATAAAAGATGTTAAATTGTGGAAATTCTGGATTCTGTTATTTTTCTCTCACGATCATTGTTTCTTTTGTTTCGGCAGGCAATGATCTTGTCTACTTGAACTGCAAAATCTGGTGTTTTGGGTGACCGCGCCAGTCTCGGTTTGGATATTTTGTCTTTAGATATGCTGCTGTGTTTGATTCCCACACGCACGGCTCAGGGTCACCCAGACATGTGGGTGGGCACTTTGGTGAATGAACCCTCTTCTGCTTTTTCCCTTTCAAGCTTCCTCCATTCTATTCAATGGCCATGATTCCATAGTTTCAGGCTTTTCTGGCCAAAGAGACTGCTGTTTTCAGTTAGCGGCCCCTCCAAGACTAGGTACTCTGAGGGAACTACATTGAGTCCTGGAATAGAAGCCACAAACTTCCCTGGGAACTTCCCTGCGACAGCTCCCCTCCTCTCCTCCTCACTGAGGTATTTGCTTTTTGGATCATGTCCTTGGCTTATACTTCTTTTCTGGGGGAAGTCTTCCAGTTAAGTCTTATTCTGCCATTCCTGGAGGGGGAAATTCCTATTTGTTATTTAGCATAAAAGACGATATTTATCACAAGAAGGCAAAAATATAACTTATCCAGATTCCACTGGCCTTGATGGGAGGGTAAAAAGCTAGTCCAGTCTTTCTGGAAAACAGTTAGCATCGTATGTATTTAGAGCCTAAAATTCCTTAAGGACGAATAGTAGGACATTATTAAGTCAATGGTTGCCCTTTAAGTGCTGTTTATAAACAATACCAAATAAGATGGGAAAATGCAAAGCAAATTAAATCTACCGGTTTATTTACCCATTCACCTACTGAAGGATGTCTTGTTTGCTTCCAGCTTGTCAATCATTGCTGCTATATAGTCAAAGCTGCTATACACATCTGTGTTCAGGTTTTTGCGTGAACCTAAGTTTTAAACTCCTTTGGGTTAATATCAAGGAGTGCAATTGCTGGGTCATATATTAAGAGTATGTTTAGTTTTGTAAGAAACCATCAAATTGTTTTCCAAAGTGGCTGCACCATTTTGCATGCCCACCAGCAGTGAGAGTTCCTGTTGCTCCACATCCTTGTCAGCATTTGGTTTTGTCAGTGTTCTGGACTTTGGCCATTCTAGTAGGTTTGCAGTGGTATCTCATTGGTGTTTTAATTTCCATTTCTCTGATGACATATGATGTGGAACATCTTTCCATATGCTTATTTGGCATCTGTATGTCTTCTTTGGGAGGAATGTCTATTCGGGTCTTTGACCTACTTTAAAAATCAGGTTGTTTTCTTATTGAGTTTTAAGAGTGCTTTGTATATTTTGGTTAACAGTCTTTTATCAGATATGTCTTTTGCAAGGATTTTCTCCCAGTCTGTGGCTTTTTTTTTCATTCTCTTGACAATGCCTTTTGCAGAGCAGAAATATTTAATTTTAATGAATTCCAGCTTATCAATTCTTTCTTTCATGGATTATGCCTTTGGTGTTGTATTAAAATCTCATCACCAGGGCACCTGGGTGGCTCAGTCGGTTAAGCATCTACCTTCAGCTCAGGTCATGATCTCAGGTCTTGGGATCGAGCCCCTCATTGGGCTCCCTGCTCCATGGGGAGTCTGCTTCTCCCTCTGTCCTTCCTCCTGCTTGTTCTCTCAATCTCTCTCTCTCAAATAAATAAATAAAATCTTTAAAAAAGAAGTTATTGCCAAACATAAGGTCAACTAGGTTTTCTCATGTTATAAGAAATTTTATAGTTTCACATCTTACATTTAAGTCTTGATCCATTTTAAGTTGAAGAGTGTAATGTCTGTGTCTAGATTCATTTTTTGCAAGTAGATGTCCAGTTGTTCTAGAGCCATTTGCTAAAAAGGCTACCGTTTCTCCATTATACCGCCCTTGGTCTTTGCTGGGTCAGTTGACTATACTTATGTGGGTTTATTTCTGGGTTCTCTGTTCTGCTCCATTGATCTATTGTGGATTCTGTTGGTATTACCACATTATTTTGATTACTATAGCTTTATAGAAAGTTTTGAGGTGAGGCAGTGCCAACTTTGTTCTCATCTTTTAAAATTGTGTCGTCGCTATAGGTCTTTTCCCTTTCCATATAAACTTTAGAATCAGTTTGTTGATATCCACAAAATAATTTGCTGGGATTGTGATTGTGATTTCATTACATCTGTAGATCAATTTGGAAAGAATGGACATCTTAACAATATTGAGCCTTCCTATCCATCAACATGGAATGTCTCCCCATTAATTTATTTCTTCTTTGATTTTATTCATCAGACATTCGTGGTTTCCCTCATATAGATCTTGTACATATTTTGTTATATTTTTACCTAAGTATATCATTTTGGGGTCTAATATAAATGGTATTGTGTTTTTAATTTCAAATTCTGCTTGTTAATTGCTGGAATATAGAAAAATAATTGACTTTTTTATATTAACCTTTTACCCTGCAACCTTGCTATAGTCAGTTATTAATTTTCAGAGATTTATGGGGACTCAGATTTTTCTTTCTTTTTAAAAATTTAATTTTTTAATAAGACTTAAATTTTAATTATAGTATAGTTAACATACATTGTTATATTAGTTTCAGGTATACAGTACAATGATTCAACAAGTCTGTAACCTTACTCAGTGCTCATCAGGATAAGTGTACTCTTTAATACCCATCACTTATTTTGCCCATCCCCCTCCCTCCACTTCCCCTCTGGTAACTATCCATTTGTTCTCTAGAGTTAAGAGTATTTCTTGGTTTGTCTCTCTCTTTTTCCTTTGTTCATCTGTGTTTTTTAAAATTTTTAAATTTTATTATGTTATGTTAGTCATTATACAGTACATCATTAGTTTTTGATGTGTTCTAAGATTCATTGTTTACGTATAATACCCAGTGCTCCATGCAATATGTGCCCTCCAATACCCATCACTGGACCAACCCATATCCCAACCCCTCCCCACCCTCAGTTTGTTTCTCACAGTCCACAGTCTCTCATGGTTCGTCCCCCACTGATTCCGCCCCCCCTTCACTTTTCCCTTCCTTCTCCTAATGTCCTCCATCTATTCCTTATGTTTCACAAGTAAGTGAAACCATATGATAATTGACTCTCTCTGCTTGATTATTTCACTCAGCATAATCTCCTCCAGTCCCATCCATGTTGATGCAAAAGTTAAGTATTCCTCCTTTCTGATGGCTGATATTCCATTGTATGTATGGACCACAACTTCTTTATCCATTCATCTGAAGGGCATCTCAGCTCTTTCCACAGTTTGGCTATTGTCGACATTGCTGCTGGGAACATTGGGGTGCATGTGTGCCTTCTTTTCACTACATCTGTATCTTTGGAGCAAATACCCAGTAGTGCATTTGCTGGGTCATAGGGTATCTCTATTTTTAATTTTCTGAGTTTTGTTATTCAACTCTACATATGACTGAAATTGTATGGTATTATTTCTCTTTCTCTGATTTATTTCACTTAGCATTATATTCTCTAGTTCCATCCATATTGCTACAAATGGCGAAATCTCATTCTTCTTAATGGCTTAATTATATATATATAATTTAAGTTCTTTTTCTGTTGCTTCATTAGTAATATCTAGAAATGCAAAGGATTTCTGTACATTGACTTTGTATCCTATGACCTTACTGAATTCGTTTATCAGTTTTTGTAATTTTTTGTAGAATCTTTAATATTTTCTTTCTTTTTTTTTTTAAGAATTATTTATTTGACATCACAAGCAGGCAGAGAGACAGGCAGAGAGAGGAGGAAGCAGGCTCCCCTCGGAGCAGAGAGCCTGATGTGGGGCTTGATCCTAGGACCTTGGGATCATGACCTGAGCTGAAGGCAGGGGTTTTAACCCACTGAGCCACCCAGGTGCCCCTCTTTAATATTTTCTATATATATTATCATGTCATCTGCAGATAGTGAAAGTTTTATTGTTCCTTATCAATTTGGATGCCTTTCATTCCTTTTTCTTGTCTGATTGCCATGCCCAGGACTTCCAGTACTATGTTGAATAAGAGTGGTGAGAGTGGACATCTTTGTCTTATTCCCAATCTTAAGGGGAAAATGTTCAGTTTTTTACCATTGAGTATGATGTTAGCAGTGGGTTTTTCATACATGGCCTTTATTATGGTGAGGTATGTTCCCGTTGAGGGTTTTTATCATGAGTGGATGTACTTTGTCAAATGCTTTTTTGCAGCTATTGAAACAATCACATGGTTTTTATCCTTTCTCTTATCAATGTGATGTATCACATTGATTGATTTACAAATATTGAACCATCCTTGCATCCTGGAATAAATTCCACTTAATCATGGTGAATGAGTTTTTAAATGTATTTTTGGGCCCAGTTTGCTAATGTTTTGTTGAGGATTTTTGCATCTGTGTTCATTAGAGATACTGATCTATAGTTGTTTTTTTTTTCTTTTTTGTAGGGTCTTTTCTTTTTTTTTTTTTTTAAAGTAGGTTCTATGCCCAGTATGGAGTCTAATGGGGAGCTTGAACTCATGACCCTGAGATCAAGACCTGAGCTGAGATGAAGAGTTGAACACTTAACTGCTGAACCACTCAGGTACCTCTGTAGTGTATATGGTTTTGGTATCACGGCAATGCAGGCCTCATAGGAAGAACTTGGAAATTTTCCTTTCTCTTTTATTTGTTGGAATGGTTTGAGAAGAATAGGTATTGTCTTCTTTATATGGTTGGTAAAATTCACCTGTGAAGTCATCTTGTGTTGGACTTTTGTTTGTTGGGAGTTTTTTTGATTACTGTTTCAATTTCATTGCTGGTAATCGGTCTGTTCAAATTTTCTATTTCTTCCTGATTCAATTTTGGAAGGTTATATGTTTCTAGAAATTTATCCATTTATTATAAGTTGTCTAATTTGTTGGCATATAATTTTTCAGAATATTCCCTTATTATCCTTTGTATTTCTGTGGCATTGGTTCTTATTTCTCCTCTGATTTTGTTTATTTGAGTCATCTCTCTCTCTTTCTCTTGAAAATTTGGCTAAAGTTTTATCAATTTTGTTGATTTTTTTAAAGAATCACCTTCTGGTTTCGTTGGTATCTTGTTTTTTTTTAGTTTCTATTTTGTTTATTTCTGCTCTAATCTTTATTATTTCCTTTCTTCTGCTGGTTTTTGTGTTTTTTCTCTTCTTTTTCTAGCTCCTTTAGGCATAAAGTTAGATTGTTTGAGATTTTTCTTGATTTTTGAGGTAGGCCTGTATTGCTATAACATTTCCTCTTAGAACAGCATTTGCTGCTTCCCAAAGTTTTTGGACTGTTGGCTTTTCACTTTCATTCGTCTCCATGTATTTTTTTCTTTGTTGATTTCTCAGTTGACCCATTCATTCTTTAGTAGCATATTGTTTAACCTCCATGTATTTGTGTTCTTTCCAGATTTTTTTCTTGTGATTGGCTTCTAATTTCATAACATTGTGGTTGGAAAAGATGCATGTAATGACTTTGATCTTCAACCCTGAGATCATGACCTGAACTGAAATCAAGACTCAGATGCTCAGTTGACTGAGCCCCCAGGTGCCCCCTATTATTGGTTTTTGATTTACAGTTACCATTTGGTTTGTATATCACATCTGTGTATAGCAGTTTATACTAAGTTGATAGTCACTTACGTTTGAATCCATTCTTTACTCCTCTTCTCCCCATGTTTTAGGTATATGGTGTTCTACTTTATATCCTTTTGTTTTGTGAGTTCCTTGACTGATTTCTACAGATAGAGGTTATTTTTATTGATTTTGTGCTTCTTTCTTTCCTTACTCTTATGATCTTTCTTTTCCACTCAAAGAGTCCCTTTAACATTTCTTGTAGGGTTGGCTTAGTGGTAATTTTTGGGAATGTTTGGGAAATTATTTCTTCTTCTATTCTGAATGATGGTCTTACTAGATAGAATATGTATTCTTGCCTGCATATTTCTTTTTTCCTTTCAGCACTTTGAATATATCACGCCACTTCTTTCTAGCCAGGAAAATTTCTGCTGAAAATCAGCTGATAGCCTTATGTAGTTTCCCTTATATGTAATTCCTTTCTTTTCTTGCTGCTTTTAAAATTATCTATCACTACTTTTTGCCATTTTAATTACTATGTGTCATGGTGTGGATATCTTTGGGTTGATTTTGTTGGGGGATTTCTGTGCTTCCTGGATCTAGATTTCTTTTTCCACCCCCAGATTTGGGGATTCTTCAGCTATTATTCAGCTATTATTTTTTTCTCTTTTCCTTTTTTTTTTTTTTAAGATTTTATTGATTTATTTGACTGAGAGAGAGAGAGACAGTGAGAGCAGGAACACAAGCAGGGGGTGTGGGAGAGGGAGAAGCAGGCTTTCCACTAAGTAGGGAGTCTGATGTGGGGCTTGATCCCAGGACCCTGGGATTATGACCCGAGCCGAAGGCAGATGTTTAACAACTAAGCCACATAGGCACCCCTATTATTTTTTTTTCAAACAAATTTTCTGCACCCTTTTCTTTCTCTTCTCCTTCTGGGATCCCTATAATGTGAATGTGATTATGTTTGATGGTCTAAGTTCCTTAAATCTATTCTCGTTTTGCATAATTTTTTTTTCTTTCACCTGCTCAGCTTTCTTACTTTCCATTACTCTATCCTCCAGGCCACTGATTTGTTTTGCTTCATCTACTCTACTATTTATTCCATCTAGTGTATTTTTAATTTCACTTACTGTGTTCTTTGTCTCTGATTGGTTCTTTTTTATTTTACTGTTAAGGGTTTCACTGATGTCCTCGACTTTTTTTTTTTTTTTTTTGAGTGCAGTATCTTTATGATCACTATTTTAAATACTTTAACAAGCATATTACTTATCTCCATTGTGCTTAGGTCTTTTCCTGTGTCCTCTTCTTTCATTTGGGACATAATCCTCTGTCTCCTCATTTTGTCTAACTCTCTGTGTCTGTTTCTGTGTGTTAGGAAGGACAGCTGTGTTCAGGGCAGTGTTCAGTTCCTGTGGTGTTAATTGGTCAGTCTGGACTGCCTCGGGCTTGAGGTGAGTCAGGCTAGGCATTTGCCAAATATGCAGTAGCTCTAAACTGTGGGGCATTCTCGTTCTGTTGTCCCCTGAGAAGCTTTCATTGGTGGGTGGGGCCTGCAGTCAGACCAGATATCTGCCTCCAGTCCACTGCTGGGGGCTCCATCTGACTGGTGTTGTGTATGATTATCTTTCCTTCTCCCCAGGGCTGGAGTCACTTGGAGTGGTGCTGGCGACTGTGGGGGCTGCTTGTGCATGACCAGTCCTGTTGCACTGCCCTGGGCTTTGGCCAAGAGTGTATCAGAGAGAGTAGATTTGAGGAAGCAGAGTTGGGGAGTTGTGTCAGGGCCCTTGTGCTAGCAAGCTTTGCTTGCCACCATTCCACTGTGGGCAGGGCTGTGCAATGCAGGGTCTGAGGTGGGCCATCTTTGGAGGGGGTGGATTAGTGGAAGCACTGAGCAGGGAGAATGGGCAGCAGTGCTAGCCAGTTAGGCAGCAATTTCTTCAAGTGGCTGTGTGTTCACACTGCCGGGGGGCGGGGGCAAGGGAAGGAAATTGTGCTTGCCAGTTCCTTTGTTCCTTGATGAGTACCCTGGAGGCTTCTGTCCCTCTGGGACACACGCTGACATTAATAAATACTCTCCTTCCTGTATGGCTTTTCAGACTGCTTCTTCTATGCTGTATCTCCATGGGCTGTTTGTGGTGCCGTCTATTCAAGGGCAGGGACTCAGTTTCCTCTGCCTATTGGCTCTTCCAGAGCCAAGCCTGCTGACTTTTAAAAAATTCCATGTTTTAAGTTCTACTGGTTATAAGGACTCATAAAATTCTGTCCCTCTGGTTTTCAAAGCCAAATGTTATAGAGATTCATCTTCACCATGTGGGCTTCCCAGTGTGGGGGTCTGTTTCTCTCCCCTTTCCGTGACCATGGCATCTCTCCCTCCATTTAGTTTCTGATCACTTCTCTGCCTTTCCAACCATCTTCAGTGTGTTGTCTTCTCTACATTTATTTGTGGACTTTATTCTGTCAGTCTTCAGATCATTTTTTGGGTTATTTATACGTATGTGAGTGTTATCTAGTTGATGCGTGGGATGAGGTGAGCCTAGGGTCCTCCTACTGTGTCATCTTCCCCGGAAGTCCAGACTCAGATTTCCTACGTAGATAATCATGTCATCTGTGAACAGAGAGTTTTACTTCTTCATCCCCAATCTGTATACCTTTCATTTCCTTTTTTTGTCTTATTGCATTAGTTAGGACTTCCAGTATGATATTGAAAAGGAATGGTTATGGGTGACATCATTGCTTTGTGCCTGATCTTGTGAGAAAGGTTCTAGTTTCTCATTTTGATGTTAGTTTGTGGCTTTTTATTCTTCAAGTTGAAGGTTTCTCCTCTGTTCCTAGTTTATTGAGAGTTTTATGTTTGTTTGTTTTTTTAAATAATGAGTGGGCATATATTGAATTATGTCAAAATCTTTTCCTGCATCTATTGATCATGTGATTTTTCTTTTTTAGCCTGTTGATGTGATGGATTCCATTAGTTGACATTCATATGTTAAAAACTAACTTTGTATACCTGAGTTAAATTTCACTGAGGTCATGGTAAATAATTCTTTTTTAAAATACATGTTGTACTCAATTTTCTAGTATTTTGTTGTGGATTTTTTGCAACTAGGTTTATAAGAAATACTGGTCTGTAGTTTTCTTGTAAGGTCTGGGTGGTTTTGGTGTTAGAGTAATGTTAGTCTCATAGAACGAATTAGGAAGTATTCCCCTTCCTCTGTCCTTGGAAGAAATTGTAGAGAACAGTATAATTTCTTTGTTACATGTTTGGTAGACTTTACTAGTGAATCTATGTGGGCCTAGTGCTCTGTTTTAGAAAGTTAATCATTATTAATTCAATTTCTTTAATAGATAGAGGTCTACACAGACTATTTCTGCCTTCACTTTTTTTTTTTTTTTTAAAGATTTTATATATTTACTTGTCAGAGGTAGAGAGCACAAGCAGGGAGAGCAGGCAGAGCAGGCAGAGGAAGAAGAAGGCTCCCTGCCAAGGAAGGATCCCAATGCAGGGCTCATTCCCAGGACCCTGGGATATATTACCTGAGCTGAAGGCAGGCACTTAACTGACTGAGCCACCCAGGCATCCCATATTTCCTCCTTCATTTTTAAGAACAGTTTTCTTGGACTTTTTGAATGGCAGCCTTTTCTTTTTTAGTTCTTTGAATATGCTCATTGTCTTCTGCCCTCCAATGGTATCTGATGAGAAATGAGCTGTTAATCTTATTGAGGAGTACTTGTATATAAGTTATTTTTGTCTTACTGATCTCAAGATTCTCTCTGCCTCTGTCTCCTGACAGTTTGACTATGATGTGTGTAATTGTGGACCTCTTGAGTTTATCCCACATGGAATTCATTGCGTCTCTTGGACATAAATATTAACATTTTTCATCAAATTCAGGACATTCTCAGCCCTGGTTTCTTTGAATTTTTTTTTAAAGATTTTATTTATTTGTCAGAGAGAGAGAGAGAGAGTGCACAAGCAGGCAGAGTGGCAGGCAGAGGCAGAGGTAGAGAGAGAAGAAGGCTTCCCTCTGAGCAAGGAGCCCAAAGCCAGACTTGATCCCAGGACCCTGGGATCATGACCGGAGCCGAAGGCAACGGCTTAACCGACTGAGCCACCCAGGCGTCCCTCTTTGAATGTTCTTTCTGAACTTTTCTTTTTCCTCTTCTGGGATTCCCATTACGTGTCTGTTAGTATATTTGTGGTGTCCCACATATCTCCGAGGCTCTGTTCATTTCTCTTCATTCATTTTTCTTTCTGTTCCTCAGAGTGGATTCTTCCAATTGACTTAACTTCAATTTCATTGACCCTTCTGCTAGCTCATATCTGTTATTGACTCTGTAGTGAATTTTTCATTTCAGTTATTGAGATTTTCAACACCAGAATTTCTATTTGCCTCTTTTTAAAGTTTTCTAACCCCTTGGTGTCCACTATTTGGTAAGACATCGTTCTCATACTTTAATTCTTTAGACATGGTTTCCTTTAGTTCTTTGAACATACTTACACTAGTTGATTAATGCCTTGTCCAATAAGTTCAAGATTTGGACTTTCTTAAGAATAGTTTCTATCGAGTGCTTTTTTTCTTCTGCATGGGCCATACTTTCCTATTTTTTTGTATGTTTTTTTTGATTGACATTTGGACAATTTAAAGAATGATAATATGGTAATTCTGGATATCAGATTTTTTTTTTTTTGATATCAGATTTTTGTTCTGCTCCTCCAGCCTGGATTTTTGTTGTTGTTGTTGCTGTTTATTATTGTTGCTGTTTGTCTCTTTAATGGCCTTCCTGAATAAATTCTCTGAAATCTGGATTTTTTGCTGTGTGCTACCTCTGAAGTCTCTCCTCGGTTAGCTTACTTGGTCTGCTAATGATTAGACAGAGATTTCCTTCAATGCCCTGAACCCGTGAGTCTTTCACCCCTTGCTAAGGGACTTCTAGTAGGTTGAGACATGCCTTCAATAGTTTGGCAGTTTATAACCCTGACTTAGCTTTTAACTCCTGCTTGTGCAGAGCCTCAAGGTCAGCCAGAGATGAGAAATTACGGCCTCCTCTTGGCCTTTCCGGGGCATACACACAGCCCTACAAAGCACCCTACATATCTGTATTCTCAGTAATATGTTGAAGCTTTTCAAATCTCATTCCCCGGGTGTCCACTTCAAGTTTGCTGTTTGCTCCAACAGGTACTTCTGCCTCAGGCGGCTGCGATGTTGAACAACTGCTGATTTTTTTTTTTTTTTTTAATTACAAATGCCTTGGTGTTAGGACTTTCCTCACTGAGCAAGCTCTGAGTCAGGTCAAATAAAGATAAGCGCTGTTAATGGAATTTTCTAGGGAGCTGCCAGACAGGTCAACCATTGACAATTTTCTGATGATGTGGCTTTTTGGGGAGCTCTAAGCCCATTTTGTTCCATTTTAATGGCTGGTAGGCTGCTGGTTTTCTCAGTTCCTATGGTTCTAAGTATGTTGGTTTTCATGGTTATCAAGGAACTGGGAAGAAGGAGATGTGAATAGGGCAAGTTAGAATGCCACAAGGTTTAGTGTTTTTACTGAGACTCAGCCATTTTTCTTGAATAAATGTTCTTCATTGTCTTAAGTTTTTGGTTAATTTTTGGTTAATTTCCAGAGTTCTTAAATGTTGATTTTTGACAATTCTTGCCTGTGTTCTCTTTGCCCTTAAGAAAGAGCAGATTTCCAGTGGTCTCCACCATTCCAGAAGTGTTTCTTCCATAAACAGTAATCTCTGTACTGTGCTGTAATATAATGATATATTCAGGGCACGCTGAGGAACATTTAACTTTGGCTCCAGAATGCTGTGCTTTTTGAGCTATCCCTTTTTTCCCTTTTTCTTATAAAAGTTAGACTATGGGTCTTCCCAGAGCAGTCCCTCTTTCCTTGTTAATATGCTACTTCTAATATGCTGTGGAGTTAATAATCAAATAGCTGAATTGGTTAGCAATATTTTAAAGTAGCTTTGGATGGTCCACTGCAATGTGTGTGGACTTTGTGACATAGTGACTGTTTACAGATCATTTTGGCTTTTTCTCTCCATGTTTTAAAAATGAGGTTTCTAGATATCTGAATTTGGAAGTGAGTAGGTGCCGTCCACATCATGGGAGAGGGCAGTCCCACAGCACTCCCTGCTGAGTCAGATTACATCTATAGTAGTCTACCTAATTCTGGGAAATAGGTTTAAGATAACGCTGAACAAATAGAGGAGTTTCAAGGTAACAGTAACTAGGATGGAGGGCGTGGGAATGCTGAAACTATGCCATATGAGGAATAATTGGGAAGAGTGGTGATACTTCATTCCGAGAAGAGAAACTTGGAAGAAAGGAAAAACTTATTGGAATGTAGGAGAACGCTGATATGCAATAAAATCATTCTGTTTCCTTACATCATACTCCTACCAAATGGCATGATTATGACAAAAAAGCATAGATTATAATGGGACATTCTGACTCAGAAGAAGATACATTTCTAAAAACGAGAACTATCCAACAATATAATTGACTAAGCATTTATTTACTACAGCCTGGGCCTGGGGAGACAAAATTGAGTAAGATAGAACTGGTATTCTAGAGCTTCTCATAAAGTGAAAGCCCCATCCTTAGTGATTAAACTAGGACTAAATGATCATCAACCATACTGTATTGGATAGAGGACTGGGGTATATGACAGCTAAGGTCCGTTCTGAAACTACCATTTTCAGGGTCTGAGATACAGTGTGGAGTCCACTGACATCCCTAAAGAGCTGGCAGATGAGTTTAGGGAAAGAATAAAATATTCAGTGTGAGTCTAGAGTCTCCAAGGTACACAATGTGTTTTTGAACTCCGTCTCCCAAGGTCTCTCTCTTCATGGTTATCAGGCGAAGCTGGAGGCAAGTTAACTTTACCTTAGAGTTTTACTGACACCTAGTGGGAAGTATGGATATCACCATAATCTAAAATGTCTGAAGACAATATATACAGTAGCACAAATAAAAATCCTTCATACTTACAGCAATTATAAATGCATATAGTTAGAAAAAGTCATTCATGCTTTGAACTCTCTTCCTGAAAAGACTTAAAACCGTTTAGATATTATCGTCAAGATATTTTTATCCTAAAGTTTCAAACTCTAGTATCTTCATAGATTTTATTTATAAGCAAACTTATAGTGTCATTACTGTTTCTTCTAAGTCACATATTTCAGTTATTACTATTTTTATGGTTTATGAAAAACACAAAATATCATCTAAGCTATCAATGTACCAAATTTTATTTACAAATTAATTAAAGTTCATATCACTAAACTACAAAGGTAAATATCCTCCAATTCAAAGGGAGAATTACAGGCACCAACCCAATATTATTAACAGTATTTTTCACTGTAGTGACACCTGATTTGTAACATTCTTGACAAGCCAGGAGGTTGGTTCTGGTTAAATCTGGGAATTATTGCTAAGACACAATAGGTGCTAATCGGTCTGGGAAATTAAACCCATTGTGCCTCTCCAGAATGCCTCTATGCTAAATAAATTGATACATGACCACAGCTATTGACCTATAGAATATATATAAAAATTTTCTGTAATTCACCTGTGAACAAACTAGAAATGTGCCAAGTTTTTCATAGTAAGTGAAGCATTAGAATTGAATTAGAAGATTACAGATTAAAAAATGTAGCTGTGTGGTTGATACATTTTAACAACATGATAAGAAAATGGAAGTTTTCTACGATAGAAGAAGTGGGTCTCATTAACGTTTTGATGGTTATGGTACCATCACATTTTGATGTGATACAAAAATGCCACTTGTCCCATCCCCGTTATAACTTTCAAAGGAACAGTAGTCCCCAAGTAAGTTTTCCTTCTGCAGGTCTTCCACGCTCCCACATTCAAAAATAAAACACAACTGGTAAGCCGGTTCTGTTTCCTAATTACAAAGGCAAACCACCTTATGCATGGAGAAAGCGAGCCCAGGCTTGGCTCCGGTGTCTGAGCTTCTAGTCACCACCCTGAACTGCTCTGGGTGACTTTCCAGGCTGTCCAACATCCCTCAGCTCAGCAGAAGTCAGGATGGCTTGCACACGATGATGCATACCCTGGAGAAAATTTCTTTGACCTCCCTGACCTATTTTAGTGATATGGGAATTTATCACTATCAGGGCTGACCATCTCTACAAATTTATTACATAACATGCATTTTATTACTCTTTAGCTTCTGTAAGTTAGTGTTAGTAGGAACAATGGAAAGGAATAGAACTCATAAGAACGGTACTAGCAAGTGTAGGCAAAGCCAATTTAAAGTTTCCATTCAATATTGTTTCTCCAGGTAATAAAGAATGCCTACGTTTTCTCACAGGGAAGTGACCTAACCACTATTTCTTTTTTTTAAAGATTTATTA
>RCUC01127191.1:0-26575 GCA_003697995.1 Taxidea taxus jeffersonii | reverse complement strand
ACACGGGGCTCAATCCCATGACCCTGAGATCACGACCTGAGCCCAAGAGCTGGCAACTTAACCAACTGAGCCACCCAGGCGCCCCACAACCACTTTTTTTTTTTTGAAGTTGTGGTACAATGTATAGAACATAAAATTTACGTAGTCATTCTTAAGCATAAGTAATTATGTAGTAATTTTTAAATTTTAAGTAAAATTTATGAAGTAATTTTAATGGCATTAAAATTACTCTGCTCAGGGCGCCTGGGTGGCTCAGTGGGTTAAAGCCTCTGCCTTCAGCTCGGGTCATGATCCCAGGGTCCTGGGATCGAGCCCCACGATGGGCTCTCTGCTCCACAAGAGAGCCTGCTTCCTCCTCTCTCTCCCTGCCTGCCTCTCTGACTGCTTGTGATCTCTGTCTGTCAAATAAATAAATAAAATCTTTACAAAAAATAAAAAAATTACTCTGCTCTGCAACCTTCTCCAGAACTTTTCTCATCTGCCCAAAGGGACACTCGACAGCCATTAAACGATAACCTCCCCCCAACCCCTGGCAATCACCGCTCTACTGTCCGTCTCTGAAGTTGGCTCCTCGAGGCACCGCCTCATAAGTGGAGTCAAACAGTTTTGTCCTCCATGACTCTCTTACGGCACTAATACAATGTCCTAATACGGCACTAATACAGTGTTCATCCACGCTGTAGCATGGGGCGGAATTTTCTTCGTTTGAGAGGCGCCTGGGTGGCTCAGTCAGCTAAGCGTCTGCCTTCAGCTCAGGTCATGATCCTGGGGTCCTGGGGTCGAGCCCCGCATCGCATCGGGCTCCCTGTTGGGCAGGGACTCTGCTTCTCCCTCTCCCTCTGACCACTCTCCCAGCTTGTGCTCTCTTGCATTCTCTCTCTCTCTCAAATAAATAAATAAAATATATTTCTTAAGATTATTTATTTATTTATCTGACAGAGAGGGAGATCACAAGTAGGCAGAGAGGCAGGCAGAGACAGAGGGGGAAGCAGGCTCCCTGCTGAGCAGAGTGCACAATGTGGGGATTGATCCCAGGACCCTGAGACCATGACCTGAGTTGAAGGCAGAGGCTTAACCCACTGAGTCACCCAGCTGCCCCATAAATAAAATCTTAAAAAAAAAAAAAAAGAATTTCCTTCCTTAGAAAGGCTGAGCAACATTCCATTGTAAGGATACCGTGTTTCGTTTCTCTAGTCCCCCAGGGGCGTATATCTGGGTTGCTTCCCCCTTCTGTATTATCACTACCGCTGCTATAGGCGTGGGTGTGCAAATACCAGAGTCCCTGTTTCCAGTTCTTTTGGGAACATGCCAAGAAGCAGAATTGCTGGGTCATATGGTAATTCTATTTGAATTATTTTGAGGAACTGCCAAACCAGTTTTCATAGCGGCCGCACAAGGGTTTATGATTTCTCCACTAGCCTACCCCAGCACTTGTAGTTTCTATTTTGCTCTAATAGTCATCCTAACGGGTATCAAGCAGGATCTCGCTGTAGGCTGGATTGCATTTCCCTGATGATTAGTGATGCTGAGCACCTCTTCCGGGAAATGTCTATTACTCAAGTCCTTGGCCCATTTTTTGATGGAGTTGTGTTTTTAATTGCAGGAGTACTTTATTTACTTATTTGAGAGAGTGTGTGGGAGCAAGAGCTGGGAGGTTGGGGGGAGAGACAGAGGGAGAGGGAGAAGCAGACTCCCTGCTGGGGACTCCATCCCAGGACCCCGGGATCATGACCTGAGCTGAAGGCAGACGCTTAACTGACTGAGCCACCCAGGCGCCCCTAATTGTAGGAGTACTTTATATATTTTGGATCTCTTTCAATTTTTAAAGACTTCCCAAAAAACTTTTTGCATGGAACATGCCTACAATTCAAGAATGTCTCAGAAATACCATTTACAGTTGGATCGGGATTTTGGTGATTTTTTTTTTTTAGCTTTTTATTTTGGAATAATGACAGATCTCACAGGATCTTAGATACCTGCGTCTGGAGTTAAAATAGCATCACCAGGCTGAACATAAAGGCAGAGTAATTATGCAAAGCTGAGCAGGAGAGCTAGTCTCTTAGCCCATCTCTCCCTTCCTCCCAAAGGCCACTTAATTCACATATCAGAATGGGAAAACTATAGTAGAGGGAATCTGCAACAGAGAAGAGTGACAAGGGCCATCCCTTCATATGTATTATGAAGTTATTCTGGTTTCACTGAGAACATCCCCAGAAAAAAAATTTCTATCGAGGGTAGGCAGTGGAAATCATACTTTCTACCAAAAATGAATTGTGACAAGAGGACAGACTTTTCAGAAAGCTTTTCCACTGTGATCAGAGGCTGCGAGTCACCTACCGACACCACTCTCCTTTCCTATGAACAGAAACACACTTGTTGTATTCAGGGTGACAAAGGGCCCATCTAAAGAGGCCACAATTTCCAGCCTCCCCGGCAGCCAGGGCTGGTTACATGATACAGTTCTGGCCAATAAAATGAAAGCCAGAAGTCACTAGACAGGGCTTCCAGAAGGTTTTCTCAAGTCCTCTTATTTAAAAAAGTGTCATGGGGCACCTGGGTGGCTCATTCAGTTAAGCCTCTGCCTTTGGCTCAGATCATGATCTCAGGGTCCTGGGATCGAGCCCCGCACGGGGCTCCCTGTTCGGTGGGGAGCCTGCTTCTCCCTCTCCTTCTGTGATCTCTCTCACTCTCATGCCCTCTCAAATAAATAAATAATAAACTTTAAAAATATATATAAAAAATAAGAAGTGTGATACTTTGTTAGAAATGCAGAATCTTAGGCATTTAGCCCAACCTGGGGATCTGCATTTTTACAAGAACCCCTGTTGGTTCACATATGTGTTTCAAGTTTTGAGAAGCGGTGCTTTAAGGGGAGTTTTTAGCTTCCTCTTCCTTCCTGCCTGGAATGTGAATGCCATGGCTGGGCCTCCGGGGGCCCTCTTTTGACCACAATGTGACCTCAAGAAGCCACACGCTAAGGAGAATAATGAATAAAAACAGAAGAAGCCTGGGGGCACCGATGACATCATGGAGCCCCCACGCTGTCTGAACTGCCTGCTCCAGACTTCTTGAACCAAGAGAACAACCTCTACCATGTGCGACTATACTGAGAAGGAACCACTCCAGATGCACAGACTAGAAGAAAAAAATCAGAAAGCTCTCAGCAAGAAGCAGCACAGTGAACTGTTACTGGATCATAAATTACACATCATTCCATTTTAAGATAATATAGGTAGTCACATGTAAGTACATTAAAATGCCCAAGGGCGACTGGGTGGCTCAGTCCATTAAGCGCCTGACCCTTGATCTGAGCTCAGGTCTCGATCTCAGGGTCATGAGTTCAAGCCCCTGTGTGGGGCTCCATGCTGGGTATGGAGCCTACTTAAAAGAAAAAAAAATGTCCACAGGATAGAAGCATAGACATTAAAATGCTCATAGTGTAGGTGGTGGAATTATGAGTACATTTAATTTTCTTCTTTACACCTTTTATTGGCTGAATTTTTCACATTCTGCATGAATTTCATTTTATAAGAAGAGAGGTGATTTTTAAAAGGTAGAAAACACATGTGCCCTACATAGAAGTACACCTTAAGGTAATTTTTTAAAAAGGTATAATATCAAACAGGATAAAGAACTGCCGGGTTGCCTGGCCGGCTCAGATGGAAGAGCAAGTGGCTCTTGATCTCGAAAGTCATGAGTTTGAGTCCCACGTTGTGGGTAGAGATTATTTAAATAAATAAATAAACTTAACCTAAAAAAAAAAAAAAGGGAGTGGGGGTGGGCCGACGGGAAAATAGTGACTAAATTGAAAGCAACTTCGCTGGACTAATGATGACAAGGGGCCTCACGTGGAGTGTAAGTTACATACCCTTGACTCCCGAGGCCCTAAAAACTTCCAGGTCACATCACACACATTTCTGACTAAACGTCTGTTCACCGGCTTGAGTCATTCCTTGTTTTCAGATTCCACTAAATAACTTCTGGCTACATTTCAAGATAAAATGATCCTCAAGGAGCAAAAACTAGTCACACTTGAGGCCCACGTACATGTAACCACTTCAAAGTCAGCTCAAAATACACTTGAACCAGCATAGCAAGCTTAAACCAAGGAGGGCCTTTCAGGATCCTTCCTTTAAGGGGAAACTGTTCGGACACACACACGTTTAAGGAAATGTTGTGTGTGCTTCCTTCTCTCCCTTTCCTTCTTGCGTGACTCTCTACACTCTGTATATAAGAACATTTCAAGAATTTCTTTTAAAGATTTATTGATTTATTTGACAGAGAGAGACAGTGAGAAAGGGAACACAAGCAGGATAAGAGGGAGAGGGAGAAGCAGGCTTCCCGCTGAGCAGGGAGCCCGATGTGGGGCTCGATCCTAGGACCTTGGGATCATGACCCGAGCTGAAGGCAGATGCTTAATGACTGAGCCACCAAGGCGCCCCAGAACATTTCAAGAATTGAAACACACACACACACACACACACACACTTTAAGCTGTCTTTTGAATACAGCTAAGTTAGAATGTGAATACAACATCCAAACTGGCAAAACTCACACTGAGCTAAAACTGTACCCAGAGACTGGCTCAGCAGATTCTAGCACATGGATGCCACCCGGTGAAATTCAATAATGCCCACACCCAACTTGCTCGCACATACATTCATGAGGGGAAGAATTTTTATCTTTTTTGTTCATTGATGATCTCAAGCATCTAGAACAGGACCTGGCACATAGGAGGTGTGGGGAAGATTTTTTTTTTCTTGAATGACTGCATATAGCAATAAACAAAGTCTTGCTTGAAGCAAAAAATTACCCACAGACACACATTAAATCAATTTGCAAATGTCTCCAAGAGAAAAGGATATTGAATAGATTCCCACTAATCTCTGCATTCACCTTAATGTATAAAGCGAATACACAGGGGTGCCTGGGTGGCTCAATCATTAAGCATCTGCCTTGGGCTCAGGTCATGATCCTGGAATCCTGGGATCCAGCCCCACATCGAGCCCCTCATCAGGCTCCCTACTGAGTGGGAAGTCTGCTTCTCCCTCTCCCACCACTCTCATGCTCTCTTTCAAATAAATAAAATCTTAAAAAAAAAAAAAAAAAGCGAGCACACTTTTTATCAAGCAAATACTTGGAAGTTACAAACACATGGATTCTCTCCACACAAGGCAATGCAAGGTATTTTATGGGGGATAAAGATGACAACGTGGTATGGATAGATGGTGGATATCCATGTAAACTGTTGAGGTTCAGACCACGGAGATGAGATGGCAGGCACTTAAGACCCTAAGAGAGGCCGGGGAGACAAGATTAACCAGCTGCAGAACCACCCCCCTCAGGCTCTTTCCAAAGGTGAGGATCAGAAGGCCGGGACGTGTGTGATTTGGGCTTTGTCTTTTTTTTTTCTTAATTTTTATTTTTATTTATTTGACAGAGAAAAAGATCACAAGTAGGCAGAGAAATAGGCAGAGAGAGAGGGGGGAGCAGGCTCCCCGCTGAGCAGAGAGCCTGATGTGGGGCTTGATCCCAGGACCCTGAAACCATGACCTGAGCCGAAGGCAGAGGCTTAACCCACTGAGCCACCCAGGCGCCCTTGGGCTTTGTCTTTGATATAACTTGGAAAGCCGTGACATAGACAGTCTTACTCAAACATCTTCAAATGTGTATTAACAGGCTACCACGTAGCTTGCTGAGGTGGGTTATTAAGATCAATGTCCTTTTTTTGAATTCTATGATATACTTTGACTTTCTGTATCCTTTTTATAGGGAAAAGATGTGTGCCCAACTTGCAGAAATAGTCTAGTTCCCTTGCCAGATATATTTCTCACTGTAGATTCGCATGCTGGCTAATTATAACAGCTTGGAAGTTACATAAACGCCCAACAATAGGGAATCAGTTAAGAATAAAATTCATTATAGTGCATATGTATAAGACGATGCAGCCATTAAAAAACATGATGTAAAAGTAGATATTGCCACAGGAAAATGTCCACAAATAGAGGGCATATAAAAAAATCAGGTTATAAAACAGAAGTATCAAGTAATCCCAGCTATGTTTAAAAAACTACTCAAGAGGCAAAAAATGAGGCACAACCCTTCCTAAGCATGAGGTTATGTCTCAGGGTACAATCAGAGATGACTTGTCTTATTCTGTAGTTTTGTGAATTTAGGTCTTCTTTTTTTTTTAAATTTTATTTATTTGACAGAGAGAGACAGTGAGAGAAGGAATACAAGCAGGGGCAGAGGGAGAGGGAGGAGGCTTCCTGCTGAGCAGAGAGCCCGATGTGGGGCTCCATCCCAGGACCCTGGGATCATGACCTGAGCCGAAGGCAGACACTTAACAACAGAGCCACAGGCGCCCCTAGGTCTTATTTTTTTTGTACTTTCCAAATTTTCTATACTGAACAAGAATTACTGTAATCAGAAATTAAGCAGCAATAATTTTGTTTTCAATTTTCATTCAGATGACCTTAGGCAAGTTAATCAACTGTCCGTGGTTTCTTTACCTGTAAACGGTAGAGGTAAAGAAACCTTTAGGTTACCGGGATGTAAATGCTTAGAACAGGCCCTGGCAGGTGGGAACTGCTCGGTGAAGGCTAGCTATTCCCTCCGAAATTCCTGCGAGAATGGTGGTATGTGCTTGAGGTCGGCCCATCTCACCTGTGGCAACCCCACTTGTGAAGCCAGCCAGAGAAGCCGGTACGCTTCTCCATCTCTTTCCACTGTGAACAGCTAACAAAGGCAAAGGGAAATTTAGGGCTGAGTTCACAAATTCCCAAGTCTTTAGGCAGCAGGGAAGAAGTGGAAATGTGAATGAAGTGGCTGGGAATCTGACAAGTTGGAGGGGGTGCTATGGCTCCCTGTATAGGGGGCACTCTCTAGAAGTACCTCAGCTCATTTATTTGTTTTATGCTTTTTTAAAGATTTTATTTATTTATTTGACAGAGATCACAAGTAGGCATAGAGGTAGGCAGAGGGAGAGGGGAGGCAGGCTCCCCGCTGAGCAGAGAGCCCGATGTGGGGCTCAATCCCAGGACCCTGAGATCATGACCTGAGCTGAAGGCAGAGGCTTAACCCACTGAGCCACCCAGGCGCCACATTTATTTGTTTTAAATATAAATTTATACATATATAAATATAAATAAATACACACAATACAATACACATAAATTTATATAAATATAAATTTATACATATATAAATACACACATATATATACATATATACATATGTATATATACATATATGTGTGTGTGTGTGTGTGTATATATATGTATATATTTTTTTAAGATTTGTTTATCCTAGAGAGAGAGCTTGGGTAGGGGAGAGGAGCACAGGGAGAGGGAGAGAGTCTTACACAGACTCCGTACTAAGCACAGAGCTCAATGCAGGGTTTGATCCCACATCCCATGGGATCACAGCCTGAGCTGAAACCAAGAGTTGGGATGCTTAACTAACTGTATCACCAAGGTACCCTATTTATTTTTTAAAGATTTTATTATTATTTCTTTGAGAGAGACGGAGCTCACATGAGTCCGGGGAGGCGCAGAGGGAGAGAGACAATCTCAATCAGGCTCCACACCCAGCATGGAGTCCAACACAGGGCTCAATCCCACCACCCTGAGATCATGACCTGAGCCGAAATCAAGAGTTGGACACCCAACAGGCTGCGCCACCCACACGCCCTTAAACATTTTAAGTAATCTCTATACCCAGTGTGGGGCTCAGACTCACAACCAAGATCAAGAGTTGCATGTTCTACTGTCCAAGCCAGCTAGGCACCCCAGTTCAGCTTATTTTAAAAAAGGGCACTAGGGGCGCCTGGGTGGCTCAGTTGTTAATCCTCTGCCTTCGGCTCAGGTCATAGTTCCAGGGTCCTGGGATGGAGCCCAGCATCGGGCTCTCTGCTCAGCAGGAAGCCTCCTTCTCCCCCTCCAGCTCCTCCTCCTTGTACCTTTCTCTCTCGCTGTGTCTCCCTCTGTCAAATAAATAAATTAAAGCTTTAAAAATAAAAAAAATAATAAAAGCGGGCACTGGCCTAACAGCTCACATCTACCCTGGAGCTGCCTGGTCCTTGCTACCAAGGAGCCTCGGAAAAAGGCAATTTAAAGTGACTGGAACGTGACAGGTGTTGACAGGCCACCTTCCTCTTCCTTCTCTTCAGGGCGTTTACAACCGGGTTTCAGATATCTGTCAGTGTCCCCTGGGGTAGGACGTTGCTAAGAAACACAGCAACAGCCATTTCCTCTCCTCACGCATCAGTGGCTGTATCACCGAGGCAGGCAAGCTGGTCTGACTGGTTCCAGTCAGGACTGGGGAGAGAATTCAGAGGGTAGGAACTAATCCTGCAGCAAATGTGAGCTGTCTGACAATTCCAGGGACCGTATGATTTATTGTCACAATGGGGATACTTTTTACTTCTCAGAGTGGAAAGGAATGCTATTAATAATCACACTGGGACACTGGGTCTTGACTGGAAATGCCTCAGACACACTGGGGTATATGGCTACCCGATTAAAATCGAGGGGTTCCCTAAGGCCTCAGTAAATTCCAGCTCGTCACCTGAAAACTACCTACTTACATGGCAGGAGGAAACCACTCTTTTCAAACCACTGCATACTAGTAAATAACCCAGAAGGCCTATTTCAAGGGCTTCTCCCCACAAAAGTTTGGGATCTTCCTCTCTGGAATCCTTGGACTGAAAGCAGAGAGCTCTACAGCCAGGATGAGGGGCCCCAGTCTCCAGAGCTGATACAGTAGAAGACTTGCAGAAGGAAAGGCAGTAGAGATCCGTTGATCTCTCAGTTGCTGGTCCCTTCCTAGATCCCTGATACCACACCAGCCTCAGGGAGGAGGAAGTAAGGGGGCTATTCTGGACTCAGTGGGGTCAGGGGCTGTGCCACCAGTGAACCTCTGTCCCCCTTTCCTCACTGGACTCCAGGGGTTATAGGTCAGCCACTGGCTCAGAAGCTACCAGTGCAGTAATGACAGGAGGCCATGATTACAGGCCCAAGGCCATGTCCATGGCTGATGCCAGCTGGGACTGAAATTGATGCGCATTCTACCTAACAAGTGTCTTCCAAATTCTACAGCTGGAAAACAGGACTCCATTACTTTCCCATGGTCCATTTGATAATTATCCTATTCAGCGCTCTTCCTATGTTGTGAATTTTTAGCTTCTCCAATTTGCCTCTCTGTTGCCTCCTCCTGCACTAATTAACAGAACTCCAAGTCTGGCTTTGAAACCACAGAACTCCCCAACTACTGGTGAAAAAAGTCTCAGCAAGATCAGGTGGGAAAAATATTTCTCTGTTCTCCTAACAGCTGCAGAGAAGCAAGCACTATTCAATGTCCCAAAAGTGTTCTTGCTAAGGTTATTATTTTTTTAAAGCTTTTATGTATTTGAGAGTGAGAGCGAACGAGCTAGAGCAACAGGGAGGGGCAAAGAGAGAAGCAGATTCCTCACTGAGCAGGGAGCCCAAGGGGGAGTGGTGCTCGATCCCAGGACCCTGAGACCGTGACCTGAGCCAAAGGCAGATACTTAACCAACTGAGCCACTCAGGCGCCCCTTAATAAGGTGATTTTTATTTTTATTTTTATTTTTTTCAAAGATTTTATTTATTTATTTGACAGAGAGAGATCACAAGCAGGCAGAGAGGCAGGCAGAGAGAGAGGAGGGGAAGCAGGCTCCCTGCTGAGCAGAGAGCCCAATTCCCGGCTCGATCCCAGGACCCTGAGACCATGACCTGGGCTGAAGGCAGAGGCTTTAACCTACTGAACCACTCAGGCGCCCCAATAAGGTGATTTTTTATTTTTTTATTTTTATTATTTTTTTTTAAAAGATTTTGTTTATTTATTTGTCAGATAGAGAGCCCAGGAGCGAGCACAGGCAGACAGAGAGGCAGGCAGAGGCAGAGGGAGAAGCAGGCTCCCTGCTGAGCAAGGAGCCCGATGTGGGACTCGATCCCAGGATGCTGGGATCATGACCTGAGCCGAACGAAGGCAGCCGCTTAACCAACTGAGCCACCCAGGCGTCCCTAAGGTGATTTTTTAAAAAAATATTTTATTTATTTATTTGACAGACAGAGATCACAAGTAGGCAGAGAGAAGAGAGAGAGGGGGAAGCAGGCTCCCCGCTGAGCGGAGAGCCCGATTCGGGGCTCGATCCCAGGATCCTGGGATCATGACCTGAGCTGAAGGCAGAGGCTTTAACCCACTGAGCCACCCAGGTGCCCCCAATAAGGTGATTTTTAAAGAGTCTTTCAAGACTCCTGGACTTCAGACATTGTTAATACATCCTGGGAAAGTGATCTTTAAAGTCTATACATTTTAAAGACTTTAAAGTCTGTAATTCTGATTGCTTACTTAATAATTGGTAGTCCTGGGGAGGGAGGTGGAGGGGGACAGTTGGTTGAGCATCTCAACTTTTAATTTTGGCTCAGGTCATAATCCCAGGGTGGTGAGATGGAGCCCTGCCTCCAGCTCTGTGCTCAAGCTCAGAGTCAGCCTGAGAGTCTCTCGCCTTCTGCCCCTCCCCCAACTCACAGGCACTCCCTCTCTCTAAGTACAATCTTTAAAGTAACGATAATAATCTGTAGTCCTGGTAGCACTATTTAAATAGATATGCTAGGTTTTTTGGACGATGCGATTTTTCATGCTTAAGCCAGGAGAGGATCATTATTAGAAACCTGATCTACTCATTAGAGCATGGAGATAAAAATGAATTAAAAAACACTGGCTTTATTGGATTTTTGTTTTCAAACAGAATTTGACAGTCAAATGTTTAACTTTATCAGCAATAAAGCACCAACTGTTTCAGTGTCTGGTGGCTGAAGTTATTCTATTTGTCTTTTGCAGATCTCTGTAAGGACTGAGCCAAGCTGTCTGGGTCATAGGAAGGACATGGATCCTGCACTGGGCCAGGGCCCAACTCGCAGCAACCAGGAGAGAGCAGGAACGGGCTCCTGGCCCGTTGAGCAACCAGGGAAGGTCTTCACCTTCTATAGGCTATACAGCTGGCCATGTCAAGATCACTTTCCAGTCCTCTTCCTGTTTGGCGGGATGAGAAGTCCCAGTGATTTCACTAAGGGGACAGAGGTGGGGAAGGGGGATTGGAGGTCCCATTGCCATCACCCAGATACCTTTTCTCAGTCCAATGTCAGAAGAGAGGCCACTAGATTCAGACTGGTGCTTATCTGAACATGAGGGTTCTGAGAATCTGAGGGGTTCCAGAGCCAAAGTCCCATTCTCTACTCTGACTCTATTTCCAAAAAAAAAAAAAAAAGAAAGAAAGAAAGAAAGGAAGGAAGGAAGGAAGAAAATGCAGATTCTAAGCAGAACACGTAAAAACTCTAAGCGCTAGGGGCACCTGGCAGGCTCAGTCAGTAGAGCATGTGACTCCTGATCTCAGGGTCCTGAGTTTGAGCCCCATGTTAGGCACAGAGATTACTTTTAAAATAAAAATGAATTACTTAATAACATCAGGGGGGAACCCTATAATTGTTACTAAATTCTGCTCTCTTAGAAATCCTAAGTCCACTGGGAATCAAGGAGGGTGGGAAGAAATCTATCTTAAGCCTTCCTTTGCAGTAACTCTGAACCACAGTTCGGACCTGAGGGAAAAGACATGGATAGTCATTGGTAATAGTGAAATAACCCAAAAATAAATCAATAAAATAAATTAAGCCAGGAGGAGAACACTAACTAGGATGAACCTATATTCTTTTTTGTTTTTTGAACTTATATATATTTTTTTAAGATTTTATTCATTTATTTGAGGGGGAGAGAGAGAGAGAGAGAGCGCATGAGAAGGGGGAGGGTCAGAGGGAGAAGGAGACTCCCCACCAGGCAGGGAGCCTGATGCAGGACTCGATCCCAAGACCCCAGGATCATGACCTGAGCCTAAGGCAGTCGCTTAACCAGCTGAGCCACCCAGGCGCCCCTTGAACCTATATTCGTAACAAAAGAATTCACAAGCACTAGAGTTCCTACAGTAATGGGTACAAGTTGAAGGCAGAGCAGGACAGGGGTCCCAAAGGCCTTCCTGCACTCATCCCGCTATGGTTCTTTGCCCAGCCCAGATATACAGGGCTTCGCCACTTTCCAAGTGGCTTATCACTTCAGTTTTATAGACTGAAAATCCTATTCGTGGGCAAGAAAAAGGATCAGCACGTTGAGGAATCAGGGAATGAGGGCAACTCTGCTGATGAGGGCCCTGATTTCATGACTCCAGGCAGGCTAACTGTCCTCGCTCCTGCTCCTTGGCCCCCACCCACTGGCTCTAGATATTCCATTTACTTCCTTCTTTCCTCTTTTCCCATGACCAACTGTATACTTCCCACTACCTTGTTGTCCACTCTAACCTAAAAAAAGCTTCTCAGAGAAAGGTTTTTCTGCTGCTCACCACAGAAATACAGAAAATGGGTAGAAAGCCTGGTCTGTGTTGCTGGTTTTCCAGATACCCTGGGAATCTCTTTTCTACCACCCTTCCGTAATCAAGGGTGCATTTCAACTCCCGTTCGTACATACTTGCTCCAACACTTATACTGGGGGACTCTTTCTAACTATAAAATACGGGGGACTGGCAAACTCCAGATGGGAATCTTCTACCTTAATGTCCCTCCAAATTTAACCTAATTAAATCATTCTGATACTGGATTATAGTGGCAAAAGGAAACAAAGACTCATTTCCTATATTTGGGGGAAGCTGGAGAAATATGCTCTATAGGGCAAAATATACTCTGAGGCCCGGATGGGCCTGGTGGCCCATCTTTTTCGTGTGTCTGGAATGAAAAGATAGTGGCAGCGGGCAACCACCTCAGAAAGCTACCGGTCAGTCCCAGGCCTGGGATCCTGCTGTGGGGAGTGCTTATACAGAACTCTAGCTGTGAGAAAGGCAAGAACTGACAATGCTTTAAAAACTGCCCACGTGGGGCACCTGGGTGGCTTAGTGGGTTAAAGCCTCTGCCTTTGGCTCAGGTCATGATCCCAGGGTCCTGGGATCAAGCCCGGCAGGCATGGCATCGGCCTCTCTGCTCAGCAGGAGCCTGCTTCCCCCTCTCTCTGTCTCTGCCTGCCTCTCTGTCTACTTGTGATCCCTGTCGGTCAAATAAATAAACAAAATCTTAAAAAAAAAAAAAAAAAACTGCCCAGGTTTAACGACTCTTGATCTTGGGGTTGTGAATTCGAGCCCCACATCGGAGGTAGAGTTTATTTGGGAAAAAGAGAGAGAGAGGGAGAGAGAATTAATTATCTTGCCTCAGGGCCCAGCAGCACTTCAAGGCTCTCTGTCAAAATACTGGGAACTGGGACCTGTACAGCTCCATCCAGAGCACTTGCACCAAAGGAGGGCTTGCCCTACCAGTAAGGAGCATTTCAAACCAAGAGACATGCAAATTCCAAGCCTTTCCTCTGGCATAAAAATAAACAATATAGGGGCATTTGTGGGTGGCTCAGTCGGTAAAGCATCCGACTCTGGATTCAGCTCAGGCTGTGATCTCATGGCTCAGGGGATGAAGCCCCCTTCCACGCGGGGCTCTGGGCTCAGCGGGAGCTGGCTTGGAAAGTCTTTCCCTCTGCCCCTTCCCCCACTCGTGCGCGCTCTCTCTCAAATCAATCTTTAAAATAAGTAAATAGAAAAATAATATAAGGAAGAAATAAACATGGAAATAAAACCCCAAAACAGAAGGTTGACCTCTGTTATTAGGAAAGTCTGAAGCTTGGGAAGCTCTCCAGACCCGGAAGCGTTCCACAACACATGAGAAGGGAAATGTGAAGACCCCCCAGTTAGTGAGAAGCGGCACTTAAGCCTTCCAGTCGGACCGACTGAGGGTCGACAGGAGAGTTCTTACTCAGTGCCATGGCGTTTCCGTAATTCTTTTAATATCACGTTCGTGTAAAGAGCCTTCTCGGGCCAGTCCAGGCGACTGCACTCCCTTGTTTCTGAAGCCCACGACCACATCGTCGAAGGTCACCGGCCCCGGCAACAGGAGGTTTTGTCCACTGTGACGCGGGGTCGTCGCAGCACCTGCTCCTCGAAGGAGAAGGAGGGCTGGGAACTTGAGGAGTGGGGGGTGGACGCGCCTGAGAAGAGTCGCTCGGGGGCGGAGTGTGGTACACCGGAGCTGGCGCGGCCCTGACCACCCCCCGCACGAGGAGAGACACTGCTGGCGTCGACCTCTGCCGGGGAACTCGGGACACGCACCCACTTCGCTCCGGCGCTGGCTGCACGGCTAGGTGAGGTAAACGGGAGAACAGAGGTCAAAACATGGGACAGCGGTCCTCAGCGGCTCACTCGCCACGGACCGCACAGGACCAGTGAATCTGCACCGCCGTTCAACCCGCAGAGGCCTCGGCCCCGCCCCCAGCCAACTTCCGCGTCCTCTCTAGGCTGCAGGGAGGACCTCGCGTCTCTGTGGGCCGCTCCCTAGGGCGCCTGAATCGCGCCGCTGGTGGGTTCTTGGGCCGGAAACAGGGCGTCCGGGGCGGCGGGGTAGGGCCTGGGCAATCCTGCTAGGCTCGGCCCCGCACGCCTCGCGTTTTACGCCAATCATTAAAAAATACAACCCCCCCACGTTGTATTTCCCGTTGGATCACTAAAGAGAGAGAGAAGCCAAACGCACCCCAAATATACATAAATAACTACTGTTAACATTTTTTTTTTGAAAAAATTTTTAACTTGAAGATTCCTTACAAGTAAAGATTATTACAATAATCCATACAATGTAATATCACAATAAAGATAGATACGCAAATGGAACTAAGTAGACTCAAAGCATAGCAATAAGCACCTAACAAAATACTCCGTTACCAGATTGATACAACAGATATATATATATATATAAATTAAAACCAGAATTCGGTACTATCACATACCTGCTAGCAGGACTGAAATTTTAAAATAGTGATGATAATCAAGTAAGGTGAGAACACGGAGCATCTGGAAGTCTCATTTTTACTGATGAGAGTATAAAATGGTATAACCGCTTTGGTTGTGGTTTTGTTTTGTTTTGTTTTGTTTTTACTGTTAACATTTTAGAGAATTCTACTCCGACAATTTTCTACATATAATTTGATATTTTTATGTTTTTGTCATCTCCAGTTTCCCCACTTGATTTTGTCATATAAGTGCACCCTCCCACATACCACGACACCCATTATAACACTCTGTTACTGGATTATCATCATGTATTTATTCATCCTATATCAAATCACCCAGTCTGAGCCCAGGAAATCAGCCTTCCACTGAATAGCGCCACTGAATTGGGTCTCAGCCTGTCCTCAAGGAAGTACTATGGAACTTGCCACTGTTTTCTCTCGGAGAAGTACAGTACTTTTTTTTTACACAGCTCCTCTCTGTAATAACTCAAAAGAAGACATTTTTATGGTCTTGCTATCAAGAAGAGTTTAATAGAGCAACTGGTTAGTTTTGGCCTATGGACCCAGGGAGTTGACTATTAGAAAGCTAACAAATTAAGGAGTTAATGCCATTTACAACTGCACCCAAAACCATAACTTGCCTAGGAATAAACCTAACCAAAGAGGCAAAGGATCTGTACTCAGAAAACTATAGAACACTCATGAAAGAAACTGAGGAAGGCACAAATGGAAAAATGTTCTATGTTCATGGAGTGGAAGAACAAATATTGTAAAAATGTCTATGCTACCTAGAGCAATCTATACATTCAATGCAATTCTTATCAAAATATCATCAACTTTTTTCACAGAGCTAGAACAAATAATCCTAAAATTTGTATGGAACCAGAAAAGACTCCAAATAGTCAAAGGAATGTTAAAAATGAAAACCAAAACTGATGGCATCACAATCCCAGACTTTGAGCTCTGTTACAAAGCTGTGATCATCAAGACAGTGTAGTACTGGCACGAAAACAGACACATAGATCAATGGAACAGAATAGAAAACCCAGAAATAGACCCTCAACTCTATGGTCCACTAATCTTCGACAAAGCAGAAAAGAATGTCCAATGGAAAAAAGAAAGTCTCTTCAATAAATGGTGTTGGGAAAGTTGGACAGTCACATGCAAAAGAATGAGACCGGACCATTTCCTTACACCACCTCAAAATGGATGAAAGACCTCAATGTGAAACAGGAATCCATCAAATCCTAGAGGAGAACACAGGCAGCAACCTCTTCAACCTCAGCTGCAGCAACTTCTTGTTAGACTCATCTCCAAAGGCCAGGGAAACAAAGGAAAAAATGAACTACTGGGACTTCGTCATGATAAAAAGTTTTTGCACAGCAAAAGAAACAGTCAACAAAACCAAAAAACAACCAACACAATGGAAGAAGATATTTGCAAATGACATATCAGATAAAAGGTTAGTACCCAAGACCTATAAAGAATTTATCAAACTCAGCACCCCAAAAAACCCCAAACAATCCAGTCAAGAAATGGGGAGAAGACATAAACAGATATTTCTCCAAAGAAGACATACAAATGGCCAACAGCCACATGAAAAAATGCTCAATATCACTTGGCATCAGGGAAATACAAATCAAATACACAGTGAGATACCACCTCACACCAGCCAGAGTGGCTAAAATTAACAAGTTGGGAAACGACAGATGTTGGTGAGGATGTGGAGAAAGGGGAACCCTCCTACGCTGTTGGCGGGAATGTAAGCTGGTGCAGCCACTCTGGGAAACAGTATGGAGATTACTAAAAAAATTGAAAATAGAGCTACCCTATGACCTAGCAACTGCACTACTGGGTATTTACCCCAAAGATACAAACGTAGTGATCCAAAGGGCACCTGACCCCAATGTTTATAGCAGCAATGTCCACAATAGCCAAACTATAGAAAGGGCCCAGATGTCCATCAACAGATGAATGGATAAAGAAGACATGGTATATATATACAACGGAATACTACTCAGCCATTAAAGGAAATGAAATCTTGCCATTTGCAACGATGTGGATGGGATAGAGAGTGTTACGCTAAGTGAAATAAGCCAGTGAGAGGAAGACAATTATCATATGATCTCACTGATATGTGGAATTTAAGAGACAAAACAGAAGATCATAGGGGAAGGGAGGAAAAAAATAAAACAAGATGAAATCAGAGAAACAAACCATAAGAGACTCTTGAGCATAGGAAACAAACTGTGGGTTGCTGGAAGGGAGAGGGGTGTCATATAAGACTGATATAAGACTGATGAATCACTGACCTCTACCTCTGAAACCAATAATACATTATACGTTAATTGAATTTTTAAAAAATTAAAAAGAAAGAAACCTAACGGCAAATCTTAGCTAAGGGCTAAAGGGGCCAGTAAGTGCAATGGTAACTTTTTACCCAAATCTGTTTGTTCTCGGAATTCAGCCTGATGCCATGTTTCTATAGATAACATTCTTGCACAATATGCAAGAATGCAACAATATGAAAATGTTGCTTTAGTTGTTTTGCAGAGACTTGGGTTTCAGTAGAAACACCAGCCAGAACCACTTAGAACCTCCAACCTTCTCTTGGAGCATGTACCAGTGTCTGATGAATAAATATTTGATACAGAAGGGCCTAAAACCCCACCCTGGACTCATACCAAGGGGGCCATTTTCTGATCATGGGTCATATGAAGAGACATGCAGAAGATCTGTGAAGATGCAGACAATGAGATCATTTCAACCCTTCAGTGACTTATTAACTCCCTTTATCTGAGTTGAAATCATGTAACTCCTCTTCCCTATACCCAGATCCTTTTTCATTTACCTTTATTTTTTAAAATTTATTTATTTGACAGATAGAGAGATCACAAGTAGGCAGAGAGGCAGGCAGAGACGGGGGCGGGGGGTAGAAAGCAGGCTCCCCGCTGAGCAGAGAGCCCGATATGGGACTCGATCCCAGGACCCTGAGATCATGACCTGAGCCGAAGGCAGCGGCTTAACCCACTGAGCCACCCAGGTGCCCCTCATTTACCTTTAAATACCCGGGGTCTCCCTCTTTGAGGAGAGGAATTTGAGGCTTGCCTTCCCTTCTCCTTTGCCTCCCTCTTTTTTCTTTTTTCCAGATAAGCTCTATGCCCAACTTGGGGCCCGAACTCATGACCCCAAGGACAAGAGTCACAATCTCCACCGACCGACCCAGCCAATCTCTGCTCCTTTGGCTAAACCCTTTTCCTCCCGCGTACTTGATGTCTCAGTGGTTGGCTCTGCTGCACGTGGGTCATATGAACCTGGGTTTGGTCACAAATTTGGTGAGCCAGCCAGGAGCTCTTTGACCTTGGTTCGATGGCCCCAGCCATTAAAGGGAGTCCTGTGACAAGTCCAAGCAGCTGCCTAGGCTCTTCATCCTAGGGACCTTCCCTGGGGGTTCCACCCCAGTTTGGGTCCACTGACCTTCAGGTGCTTAATTTAACTCTTGTGGCAAGGAAACAGCTTTTGGCTTCCATATGGGCAGATGTCTCTTTGGTAAGTAATCTCAGAATCAGTGACCAAATGCTTCTTTCTCCCCCCCACCCCCGCCCCGGTTTGGTTCTCTCAAAATTGGGCTTTTGGCTTTGGCTCTCTTAGCCTTCTTTTTCTTAAGAAAAGGTTGATGAGGAAGCCATTTATTCAGTTGATAAAGCCTTTTGAGTGGAAATAGAGAATCTTTGTTCAGAGAGGTACTCTTGGCTTCATTTGGTTTATTTGTTGCTGTAGCTCGTGTTCTAATTGGAAACTAGGAAATGAAAAATTGATCCCGGCATGCAGCCCTTTGGGCTATATTCTTAAAAATTGGACAATGTTTAGTCATGAACCTATGAAAAGGAAAAAAGATGATCTTCTTTTGCAACCCTGCTTGGCCACAATATTCATTATACTCTGGAAAAAAATATCCAGTTCATGGATCCTTAGAGTATAATACTATCTTGCAATTAGATTTGCTTTGTAAAAGGGAAGGTAAATGGAACGAAATACCTTATGTTCAGTCATTTTTTGCTTTTGTATCAAAATAAGCCAGCTCAGAAAAGATGTAAAATTCTACTCCAATGAACCAGTAACACAAAAAAGCCTGTGTTGTTGATTCTCACCAGGGAGAGGAAGAGGATTTATTGATTACTTGGATTAAACTCCTTTACAGCTCTTCCACTCTGTGGGGGCACCAAGACTTACTGCCTGTACTCAGTCCTAACAACCCAAGCCCCCAAAGAGCCCAAAACCAAGACCCTCAGCCTCAGGGGACCAACAGCCAGGAATGATCTCCCCTTCTTATACCCTACTCAGTTTAGTCAAAGAGCCACTCATTCCCAGGGAGGACAATATCTGCTAAGGCAAGTCCCAATCCCAGGTTTAGATTGGTGAGGGGGAGGGTTGGGGGATAATCTGTAGGAATGATTTGGGTCCACTCTCTACCTTCCACCTTGAATTTGTTTCACTGGAAAAACAACATACCTACTTACAGAGATGACCCCAGAGGATGGAAAATTCAATCCCATGTATTTTTGCCACCCACAACCCCACTTGGATGGATATACAAAATTTGTTAAATATTCTCCTCACTTCTGAGGAATGCCACATGATGCTAGAAAAGGCTAGGGAAGAAGTTATCGGGCTGCATGCTAAAACTCCCAGTAACTCCCTAAGAGCTAATGCCATGATGCCCATCCTACTGTGAATCCCACCTGGAACATCAATGTTAGAGACCCAGGTAAGCTTGAACACTATCAAGGTGGGATTTTAGCTGGATTAAGAAAGGGAGTCCCTACACTGTGTAAAAGTCTTTTATTTTAGTGTAGTCCCAGTAGTTTAATTTTACTTTTGTTTCCCTTGCCCGAGGGAAACATATCTAGAAAAACGTTTCTGCGGCTAATGTCAAAGAAATTACAGCCTATGTTTTCTTCATGTTTTATGGTTTTGGGTCTCACATTTAGGTCTTCAACCCGTTTTGATTTTTTTTTGTGTATAGTGTAAGAAAGTGGGGGTGCCTGGCTGGTTCAGTCAGTGGAGCATGTGACTCTTGATCTCAGAGTTGTGACTTCGAGCCTCACACTGGGTGTAGAGACTACTTAAAAATAAAATTTTAATTTATTATTTTATTTTTAAAAAAGATTTTATTTAGTTATATGACAGAGACAGATACAGCAAGAGAGGGAACATAAGCAGGGGGAGTGGGAGAGGGAGAAGTAGGCTTCCTACTGAGCAGGGAGCCCACTGCAGAGCTTGATCCCAGGACCCTGGGATCTGAGCCAAAGGTGGACACTTAATGACTGAGCCACCCAGGTGCCTTAAAATCTTTTTTTTTTTTTTTTTTAAAGAAACGGGTGCCAGTTTCTGCCAGTCTGCTGCTCCTAAAATTTTTTTTTTTTTTTTAAAGAAACTGGTCTTTTAATTCTTCTTTGTGTAGGTATCCAGTTTTCCTAACACCATTTGTTGAAGAGACTGTCTTTTTCGCATTGTATATTCTTGCCTCCATTGCCATAGATTAATTGACTGTCTAACTATGGGTTTCTGGACTCTCTGTTCTGTTCTATTGACCTATGTGTCTATTTTTGTGCCAGTACCATAATGTCTGATTCCTACAGTTTGGGAGTATATCTTGGGATCTGGGATTGTAATACATCCAGATTTGTTCTTCTTTTTCAAGACTTCTTTGGCCAGGGGCATCTGGATGGCTCAGTCAGATAACCATCTACCTTCAGCTCGGTCACCATCCCAGTGTCCTGGGATGGAGCCCCGTGTCAGGCTCCCTGCTCAGCGGGGAGTCTGCTTCTCCCTCTACCCCTTCCCTCTGCTAGTGATCTCTCTCTCTCAAATAAACTAAAAAAAAAAAAAAAACTTAAAAAAAAGGATTGTTTTGGCTATTCATGGTGTTTTGTGGTTTCATACAAATTTTAGATTATTTGTTCTAGTTCTGTGAAATATGTTGTTGGTATTTTGATAGGAGCTGCATTAAATCTGCAGATTGTTTTGAGTCATATGGACATTTTAACAATATTTGTTCTTCCAATCCATGAGCATGATATAGCTTTTCATTTGTTTGTGTTTTGTAGTTTTCAGAGTACAGATCTTTCACCTCCTTGGTTAAGTTTATTCCTAGGTATTTTGTTCTTTTTGGCGCAATTGTAAATGGGATTGTTTTCTTAATTTCTCTTTTTGCTACTTCATTATAAGTGTATAGAAATGCAACAGATTTCTGGGTATTAATTTTGTATCCTGTGACTTTACTGAATTCATTTGTCAGTTCTAGTAGTTTTTTGGTGGAGTCTTTAAGGTTTTCTCTATATGGTATCATGTCATCGGCAAATAGTGAAACTTTCACTTCTTCCTTACCAATTTGGATGCCTTTTATTTATTTTTCTTGTGTGATTGCTATGGCTAGTAGTTCTAGTACTATGGTGAGTAAAAGTAGTGGGAGTGGACATCCTTGTCTTTTTCCAGTCCTTAGAAGGAAAAGCTCTCAATTTTTCACTCCTGAGTATGATGTTAGCTGTGAATTTTTCATATACGGCCTCTATTATATTGAGGTATGTTACCTCTAAACCTACTTTGTTGAGGATTTTTCTCATGAATGGATGTTTTACTTTGTTCAGTGCTTTTTCTGCATTTATTGAGATGAACGGATGGTTTTTATCCTTTCTCTTGTTAATGTGATTTGTGAATATTAAACTACTCTTGCAACCTTGGAATAAATCCCACTTAATTATGGTGAGTAATTTTTTAATATATTGTTGGATTTAGTTTGCTAATATTTTCTTGAGGAATTTCATATCTGTGTTCATCAGAGATGAACTATAGCCTATAGCTAGCTTCTTTCCTTCTTTCCTTTTCTTTCTACCTTTCTTTCTTTCTCTTTGTTTGGCTTTGGTATTGGGATAATTCTGGCCTTGTAGAATGAATTTAAAAATTAAACTATTGGGACTACACCAAAATAAAGAGCTTTTGCACAATGAAGAAAATCACTAACAAAAGAGTTACCTAGCGAATGGGAGAAGATATGTGCAAATGATATATCTGATAAACAGTTAATATAGAAAACATATAACTTCTGCAACTCTACAAAGTATATAGAACTTATACAACACAGACACACACAATTTGATTATAAACAGGCAGAAGACCTGAATAGACATTTTTCAAAAGAACACAGACAGATGGCTAGCAGACACATGAAAAGATGCTCAACTTTACTAATCACCGGGAAATGCAAATCAAAACCACAAGGAGATATCATTTTACACCTCTCAGAATGGCTAAAATCAAAAACACAAAAAGTAACAATTGTTGGTGAGGATGTGGAGAAAGAGGAACCCTTGTGCACAGTTGATAAGAATGCCAATCAGGGAATCCATTGTGGAAAACAGTATGGATGTTCCTCAAAAAATTAAAAATAGAATTACCATATGATCCAGTAATTCCACTACTGGGCATTTACCCAAAGAAAATGAAAACACTCATTCAATAAGATACATGCATCTCTATATTTATTGCAGCATTATTTACAATAGCCAAAATATGGGAATAAGTCAAGCATCCATCAATAGATGAATAGATAGAGAAGATATGGGGGCACTTGGGTGGTGCAGTTGGTTAAGCATCTGACTCTTGGTTTCAGCTTAGATCATGATCGCCGGGTTGTGGCATCGAACCCTGCATTGGGCTCTGCCCTTAGCACAGAGTGTGCTTGACATTCTCTCTTCCTCTTCCTCTGCCCATCCCACTTGTGCTCTTTCTCTTTCTCATAAATAAATCTTTTTTTAAAAAGGAAAGAAGGTATGGTATATTATCCAATTATACAATACAATTAGTCACAAAAAGAATGACGTCTTGCCATTTGCAACAACATAGATGGACCTAGAAGGTACGATGCTAAGTGAAATAAGTAAATTTGTCAGAGAAGGACAAATACCATATAATTTCACTCATATGTGGAATTTAAAAAACAAACAAAGATAGGCACCTGGGTGGCTCAGTTGGTTAAGCAACTGCCTTCGGCTCAGGTCATGATCCCTGAGTCCCAGTATCTAGTCCCACATCAGGCTCCAGCTCCACAGGGAGTCTGCTTTCCCTCTGACCTTCTCCCCTCTCATCCTCTCTCTCACTGTCTCTCTCTCAAATAAATAAATAAAATATTTTTTAAAAAAATAAACAAAGAAAAAGGAGACAAACCAAAAAAAAAAGACTCTTAAATACAGAGAAAAAATTGGCGGTTGCCAGAGGGGAGGTGGGGGGGTGGGCAGATGGATTCACTATTATCAAAGGTACAAGGCACAAGGATTCACTATTATCAGTGAAATAGATGAAGGGAATTAAGAGTGCACTTACCTTAGGACACCTGCTTGGTTCAGTTGGTGGAGCATGTGACTCTTGATCTCTGGGTCATGAGTTTGAGCCCCATGTTGGACATAGAGATCACTTAAAATTAAAAAAAAAAAAGAGTATACTTATCTTGATGAGCCCTAAAAATGTTTAGAATTGTTGAATCATTATATCATACACCTGAAACTAAGATAACACTGTATATTAATTATACCTGAATAAAAAAGAGAAAGAAAAGCAATCCCTAAGCAAAGGAGTCTGAATATGTTTTAAGAAATAAAGCAAGGGGTACCTGGGTTGCCCATTCCTTTATGCATCCAGCCCTTGATTTTGGGTCCGGTCATCATCTTAGGGGTGTAAGATCATGGGGCTCCACACTGAGCAGGGAGTCTGATTGCGATCCTCTCCCTCTGTCCCTCCCCCTGCTCACTCTCGCTCTCAAATAAACAAATACAATCTTCAAAAAAAGGAGTGCCCCAAGCTCACCAGGTCTCTTGAAGAGAAAGAGCAACAGACAGCCCACCAGACATCCGGATTGGCTGACAGTGACCTGGAATGAAGGGGCCCAGGGGTTCCTTGCAAAGCCTGTTCCCGTGTCCCATAAGGAGCCTCCAGGAACAGTGAAGGTGGGAAACAAACTTACAGCCTTATTCATTGATGCTGGGGCCACAGATTCAGGACTGAACTCCTGGCTGTCTCTGCTATCAAATCAAACCACGGCTGTGAGAGGAGTTCCTGGGGCACAGTTTACTGAAACCTTCTTACAACCTAGCCCACCAGAAAGAACAAATTCACCTCCAACACAGCTTTTTGTCTATGCCTGAATGTCCCGCCCTATTATAGGGATGTGACTGCTAATGAAATTGAATGCTGAAGCTACTTTTGCAGCCAGTTGCATGAGTATAAAAGTACCACCAGACCCAGCTTGTGCCTTTCAAGCAGGACTACACTAAGGTGAAGTCCTGTCAGGGCTGCCTGAAGAAGTTATGCAAAAGGCAAAATCAGATGTTTGGGTTGATGGGAAGCTGTGGCAAGCAAAATCAGTGATGCTCATGCATGTTAAACTTTGTGCTGGAGGGGTGCCTCAGTGGCTGAGTTGGTTAAGTGTCTGCCTTTGGCTCTAGTCATGATTCCAGGGTCTTGGGATCGAGTCCTGCATCGGGATCCTTGCTCAGCGGGGAGCCTGCTTCTCCCTCTGCCTCCCATCTGCCGCTCCCCCCCACTTGTGCTCTCTCTCTCTCTGACTTATAAATAAATAAATACAATCTTCAAAAACAAAAACACCTTCATGCTGGGGTAAAGATTATGAATCCCAGACAGTACTCATCAAAGGAACAAGCAAAAAGAAGCATTCAGGCCATTCTCTCTGCCTTCTTGGAATTTGGCCTCATCCACCCCTGGTAATCCCCACACAACTCATCTATTTTGCCTCTATAAAAATCAGGCACCTGAGACTACAGGGCCACTAACCAGATTGGTTATCTGGTTATATCTCCAGATAACCAGGATATTATCAGGAATATCTCCACTACGTGCTCCTCAGTCTATATACTCTCTTAACAACCTTGTCTAGGGCCTTTAGATGGTTCACTGTTCTGGATCTAAAGGACCCTTCTCAGTTCAGATTCCTGTGAATTGTGTGCATTTGAATGGGAAGAGCCCTGAGACTCAGTGTAAGCCACAATATTGCTGGACAATCCTTCCCCAAGGCTTTAAAAACTCCCTCACCATTTTTGGGCAAGTCCTCGCAAAAGATCCGAGAAACCTATAATTAGAGCTGGGCACTCTCCTCCAATTCGTGCATGGTATATTAATTGCTTATTAAAACAACACAGACTTCACCCTTTGGTACTATTTTGACTCCAGACTTTTTAGCTGAGGGAGGTTACAAAGTTTCAAGGAAAAAGGCCCAAATCTCCCAACCCACAATGAAATACCACGGTTTTGGGCTTTCCACAGGACAAAAATCTGCTCCTTGATAGAAGGGAGGCTCTAGCCCGAGTGACAGTCCCTCTCACCCAGGAGACAATTGTGCAGGTTTCCAGGGATTAGTAGGTTTTGTTGAATTTGGATACAACTGTGTTTGGCCTGGTAGCTAAGCCCCTTTAGGAAGCACTACAAGGGAGAGATAAGCCTCTTGACTAGACTGGAGAGTCACAAGGCCTTTTGGATTATCAGAGAAAAATTGTTAACTGCCTTTGTGTTAGGCCTTCTGGATATTAAGAAACCTTTTGATCTGTTTGTTCATGAATGACAAGGAATTAGCTTTGGAGTCTTAACCCCAAATTTCGTCTGCACCAGAAGATCCATTGCTTATTTCTCAAAACATTTGGACACTGTCACCAAGGGATGGCCTGCCCACTGAAGAGCCATGGCTGCCACCTGTGATCTGGTACAAGAGGTGGAAAATTTTACTTTGGGCCAACCCATCATTGCCTACACTCCCTACCCCCCACACACACTGTGTGCTTTCCTTCCTAGAGCAAGAAGGGAAATATTGGTTAACATCTAGAAGATTGGGCAAATGTCAAGTCATTTTACTAGATAATCCTAAACTTACTTTGAAGGTTGTCTCCATTTTAAATCCTCCTACTTTGCTACTTGTTAGCATGGAAGAACCCATTTACCATTGTGTTCAAATAGCTGAGGAAGCTCCTTTCAGCTGTCCGGACCTAACCAATATGCCATTGTAGGATTCTGACATGGAAATGCTTCACAGACCAAGGACAACAGAAAACTGGATATCCAGAGATTACCAGCCAAGGAAGTTTGGAGGTGGGGACTCTTCCACCAGAGACCTCCACTCCAAAGGCAGAACTCATTGTCTTCACAAAGGCCCTTCATTTAGAAAAAAGAAAAAAGTATAACTATATACACTGACTCTAAGTATGCTTATTAACTCCAGGAAATAAGGAAATCAGATACACCCAAGAAGTTCTGAACTCATTAACTGCAGTAATGAAACCGAAAGGAACTGGCAATAGTTCATTGTCCAGAACATCAGAAGCTTAACTATAGAGCTCAAAGAAACAATCTGGCTGACCAGGCCACCAAGGTGACAGGCTCTATGAAGACTCCAAGATCTTCTATGATGATTTTGGTGCCAGACGTAGAGTTAACTAAATACCAACCCAAATATTTCTTGGAAGACCTAAAAAGAGCTAAGGAATGGAGATTTGGGTACAATGCTGTCATAAAAGTCAACTGCAAATATAATGAATAAGGAATATTCCTTATTCCAGAACATCTTATGGAAGAAATAGTCATATTCACCAAAGCACCGTTATGAGCAAGATGTTACTCTTTTTTTTTTTTT